>CM056605.1:4509844-4701059 GCA_029721355.1 Tegillarca granosa | reverse complement strand
AACAAATGTCCAATATGAAGATCTCCTCAGGTAGACTGATGTAGATGTTATATAGAACAGTCTAAACACCATTACATATCTTATCTCTTGTTTATTTGTTTCTACTAACTAATGTCCTAATCTAATATCTGTAATTAATCATCCTACAGGGAGGGGGTACAACACTGGTAATCTGATGGAGTCAGCTGCATCATACAGTAACTTTACTGAAATCAATCCTACAGGGCGGGGTACAATACTGGTAGGGGTTACAATACTGGTAGGGGTACAATACTGGTAGTCTTGCTGGATGTCATCTGCATCATACAGTAACTTTACTGAAATCATCCTACAGGGAGGGAGGTAAAATACCGGATGGGGGTCCAATACTGGTAATCTGTCTGGATGTCAGCACTGAATCATACAGTACTCTTTGACTGAAATCATCCTACAGGGAGGGGTAAAAATACTCGGAAAGGGGGCTACAATACTGGTAATCTGCTGGTGATGTCAGCTGAATATCATACAGTAACTTACTGAAATCCATCCTACAGGGAGGGGGGTACAATACAGGGAGGGGGTACAATACTGGGTAATCTGCTGGAGCCAGCACATCCTGAGTCAAAAGCAGTCATGGTGTTTGATGCTCAAATCATGAATCTTTCATTTAAATTAAAGCAGTCAGTTCTGGATTGTGGATATCAGCAGAAGTTAATCAATAAGATCATTTCTAGAAAAAATATAACACAATATGACCAAAGCTTAGCTGCTAAAAAATTTCCTAAATTTCAATAATTAGTACACCTTTTAAAATCTGTTTTTTTTTTTTCCTGTTTTGCTAATACATATATAATTTAACACCACTGTGCAAGGTCAACTTCAGATGTATCATGTGTCTATAAATCATACATGTACAATGATTGATGCCACCTTCAACATTTAAACTCTAGAAACATTTTTATGAAATTTATGATTATCAATAGTAAGTTATTATAATATTATAACAGCTTTATAATATTATAATGTCTTATACATTTCTAAATGAAAAGATAAATAAGTGTACAATAAAAGATATATAAAAATTGCTGTTCCAGTTGATGAACTAGATAAAAAAAATCTGCTACCCTTCTTATGTGGTCTCTCATCAACACAAATACTTTTAACAAAGCTTTAAAAAATGGACATTACCATTATATAATTTTATGTGTATTTATGAAAAATTATTTTCTGAAGTGGTAGATCTTTGTAAAAACATGTGCTAATTAAAATATTATATTAATTGGGCCAAATATTTCATAGGTGTGCATGACTCTTAGGTACCCAACAACCCTAAAAAATTTTAAAACATTATCAGTAATTTCCATGTGAATGTATTTTGTCCTTAAAACTTCTACAGCAAATGACAAGTAGACAGTTATTTGATTATAATTTATGGTTTAAAGACACTAACTGGAATGGTAGTGGATATTTTTGGGAGCAGCATGTTTCTTTCCAATTTAAAGTCAAACTTACAAAAACATATCTACATGGTCTCTGTATGTGTTTATCTTGTGGATTGTTTGTAATATGTGTTTGATTTTTCTGTTGTGTGTTGTTGATAGCTCTGACTTATGTCAAGTACAGCTAGAAAATGCTGTAACTTATCTGTTTTATCACTCAGCAATCAAACTGGCTAGCAGCAGTAATTCTAAATATGGTGTGCAGAGGTATAAACTAAACTCTGCTTAAGATAACAATCTATGTATCTTTCAGATCACTTGGTTTTTGATTGTCAAACATTTACAAAACTGAATTGAGAATAATGAAGACCACTTAAAAAAAAAACACTCAAAAAACTTAAATATGACCGGGGCTACTTTTAAACCACCTACTATCCCCACCTGTAATTAACAGAGCTACAAATGTTATCTTTTCACATGTGTCTGACACATGGTGTTTTATGAATTCACTTTTATGTACCAAAAATTGAATACTAGTAAGTTGTAGTACTGGTAGGTAATACTAAGTGATATGTATATATACTGGCGAGTATACTGTACAGGTCTGTACTATGTTACTATACTATCATAATTAATAAAGGTGAAAATCTTCATAAAATACTAAATTAATTGAAATCTTCCAAGACATCTATTTCCTTTACCGAGAAATTAACACACACACACACACACACACACACACACACACACACACACACACACACACACACACACACACAATTTTTTCACCTTAACTGCTGAATCAAAAGTGTCAGTAACTACATTTAGCATACTAAACATCAAGAGTTTATTTATTTGTGGAAACATAAAAAAATCACAACTGCAGCTCAAAATAAATGCAAACTTTATGTGAGTCATACATCATGAAATCAAATTCAATATATATATATATATATATATATATATATATATATATCTATATATATATATATATATATATATATACTGTAAAGAGGTTTTTAAAATACACATGTTTACCATTTGAATCTTTTTTATGTTGATAGACAGACAGTAAGTGGAAAAAATTATTTCTAAATAATATCTTGTTTCTAAAGAACAAACTTAGCTCATTCAATACTTTTACAACTGTAGTCCAAAATGACATTACTATTTTATAGAAATAGAAATGTGTGTGTGTGTGTGTGTGTGTGTGTGTGTGTGTGTGTGTGTTATTCATAATAACATAACATGAAAATGTTCTGATTTATTACAGGTACTTACAATTTCTTTAACATGGATAATCTGTCAAATCCACCTTTTCTTAGAATTGTAATGGCGTTTTTACTAAGATCCCTGAAATAAATTAATCCAATAAATTCAATTAACACATTGAATGATGAAACCATAAAATTTGACCAAATATAGACCTTAATGGAACATAGTCATAATGTATGTTTACATGTATATCTGTATCTCAAGTGCATACTTTCTAAATAGTATCTCTTGCCACCTAGGTTAGACAAATTCTTGCTTCAGAATAATATGTAAAACTATCTGCCCAAGGTCAGTTATTTTATCCAACGTTTTTTCATCATTTGTGGTCAGTGTGGTACCGTGGAGTGGTCTAAAGTAGTAGCTTTTCAACTCTTAGTTTTAAAGCCAGCTCATGATCAGGCAGCTCCTGGAGTCAGAATGTTTGTCAATTTGTTTCCTGAAGGTTGATAGGGTTCTCTTGGCATTCTTGTTTCCTCAACCATCTCAGAGCTGAATGCCTCAAAATAAGTGAAAAAAATGACTGGTACAAAACTGATAGTCGCAGTGGACAATCCAGTGGACTAATCATACTATAAGATGTCCACTAGCAAAACCATCCACAGACATCCACTGCAAATTTTACTGCTGCAGATTAAAAAAACACCGCAACGGGTGGAAATTCACATATCCACTTGAGCTGTACTGTATGTTACACATTATTCTCCATTATTCCTGAACTGACCAGTTTTGAGTTTATCAATTATTATGGGAAATGTCAACAAGCTGCACCATTACTGAACTGACCAGTTTTTAGTTTATTAATTATTATGGGAAATGAAAACAAGCTCATCCATTACTGAAGTGACCAGTTTATTAATGATTAAGTGAATACAAGGTTATCAGATTTTGAAATCTCAAAAATAATGGAGAACATCCCTATATTAGGTAAGCATGCAATCTAAAACACCCATGTTAAATTTGAATTTTTGTTAGTTAGAACTCTAAAACTGTCCAGCTAAGTTTAAACTACATTTATTATGTACATGTATATTCATGTATGTCCAAGCCTTGGAAATGAAGCTATGGCAGATGGATTCAGAGACCAATACAAAGAACATTGAACTCTTATCATATAGGCAAAAACTTTGTGATGGTACAGTGTATTCCTTAAGTAAGCAAGAATTTTACTATACAAATGTATAGATTGTAGAATTCAGCTGTTACAGACTAAATTAAAAACTTTACAACTTATATATACATGTATAATTAAAGTGGCATGTACGCTGATGCTGAAAGTTACCTATGAACAAATTTTATTTATATATTAAAAACCTAGAATTGAGTGATATAGATATACTGGTATATTTAAAAAGAGGTCAAAGACCTGAAAAGACCCCCCCCCCCCCCCAAAAAAAAAAAAAATAAATAAATAAATAAAATAAATAATAATAATAATAATAATAAGACCAAAAAGAAACAAAGAAAAATAATAAAAATGAGCAAAATATCAAAGAAACAACTGAGAATAATCTTAGAGAAATATCAAAAGATAATCCATCTGCAGATAACTATCATAAATCATACAGAGAGAAGATTGATTTTCTGTGGAAGTTGATGAATCAGAGAGAAAAATGCATTTGGCATAGTATGAAATATTGTCATAATTTCGTAACCCAATTACTGATATCACAGTCCAAAGAAGCATAACATAATGTTATATCTAGTTCATCAAAACAATTAAAGCTGATCCAATACTTATGCCTGGCATGATACCTCTGTAATTCATATCAACATGCTAAAAACACAAGAGTTTCAGGGTTTTCTTTAACTTTTTAATAGTTACCAGTACGTAAAGTTGCAGAAAAAAATACAGCAATTTTACAGGATTTTTAACACAATGAAAATAAGATAAACCGTAAATTTATACATTACACTCTCCAAAACTAATTTTTATTTTTAAAAACTTTTTAGCTCGAGTGCAAAACAAAATTTCTAAAGTGGATGTGGGAAGTCCTATTTCTATTCCTGTTCAGAAAAAGATGGATGTCTCAAAACTGGAACCAGTGTCAATTTTTGACCTATCATCCATAATCTAAACATCTAGAATCTGTATTTCAGCTAAGCCATCAAAGACAAAATAAAATTTCCTACTGTAGATTTTGAAAGATTTATCTTTTCAAATTTAAATAAGAGGATTTAAAGAAATTCTGCATAGTTACAATAAACTTTTATCATTTCAAGGTTAGTTTTATCTTAGAAATAAAACATAAATATATTGCGGGTTAATCAACTTAAACTCAGGTTAATGACATCAATTTTAAAGTAAAAACGATTGTCTGTATATAATTTTTAATCATTCTATAAACTCAAAAGGCACATACAAAAGGTCAAGAAAATATTAATTTTTAATTTTCAATAATACAAAACTTAATTTTAGCATTGAAAAGATATAAAACAATTTTGATAGGCTAACACTGACTGTTAAGTTTTACATATATATGTATAAAAAATTTATACACACTATGTATTTTTGAATACTTTAATATTTAACTGACAGATTTTTTGTGATCTTGAAATTTATGACAAAAAATAAAGTGCTTGTATCATTAAGTAGTTGGATATCCCATATCTATTTTTAGTATGCACATGGCCATGAAAGAAACAAGAAGACAAACAAGAGACAAAATAAATAATATCTATAGCAAAAACAACTTTAAAAGAGTGAAATGGAGTAAAAAAATGTTGTTTTATGCCCCAGTCAAGATTCTTTTACTTGTATCAAAGTGGTGAGTTCTGGAAAGGTGGGGGAAACCAGAGTACCCTGATAAAACCAATAACACTGAGCAAGCAAATTGAGAAACTTTCTCACACTAGGATACGCCTGAGTGTGATTCAAACTACGATGATGAGAGATACTGTGATATGAAAGTGTGATCAGGCTCTGATTTTTAAAAGGGTTGATAACAATATAATAGAGTAGACTAAGTGGAATAATGGTCACTTCTATAAAGATGGTTAAAACTGGAGAAAACAACCAAACTCCAGCAAGAGATGACAAACTTTCTTACACTAAGATAGATCTGCCCTGTCTAGGTGATGCAATCCTAGGAGGGGAGAGGGGATGTAACCACTAATCAGGGGATGTAACCACTAATCAGGGGATGTGACAACTAATCAGGGGATATGACCACTAATCAGGGTATGTGACCACTAATCAGGGGATGTAACCACTAATCAGGGGTTGTGACAACTAATCAGGGGATGTAACCACTAATCAGGGGATGTAACCACTAATCAGGGGATGTGACAACTAATCAGGGAATGTGACAACTAATCAGGGGATGTGACAACTAATCAGGGGATATGACCACTAATCAGGGGATGTAAGCACTAATCAGGAGATGTAACCACTTATCAGGGGATGTGACCACTAATCAGGGAATGTGACCACTAAGAAGGGACTGTAACCGCTAATCAGGGGATATGACCACTAATCAGGGGATGTAAGCACTAATCAGGAGATGTAACCACTAATCAGGGGATGTAACCGCTAATCAGGGAATGTGACCACTAATCAGGGGCTGTAACCGCTAATCAGGGGATATGACCACTAATCAGGGGATGTAAGCACTAATCAGGAGATGTTACTACTAATCAGGGATGTGACCACTAATCAGGGGATGTAACCACTAATCAGGGGATGTTACCACTGATCAGGGGATATAACCACTAATCACATGCTTTAGTCCACTTGGTCACATAGAACCTGCACTTTTAAAAGAGATCAGAAGAAACTGTAACTAAAAGTCATCAAAATATTTTACATGTGTGGTAATACATGTACTACAAAAAGCCTACAGTCTATAATATACATTACGCCTTTTACTATATAATACAGCAGAAAAAAGTTTGAACAGAAGTTCTCTCATATTACAGGAATAAGACTTAGAAGATAGGCATCATGATATCTCACACTTGCCAAAACCTTGGCTGTTTAAACACTTAAAGGGTCAAAGTTCTGTCAACAAAATATTAGTATTATAAATATATAAAATTTAACATCAAACCATTTATTTTGCAGTTTATTCATTTTTTTGTCGGGTTCAGCTTTTGTTTTGATTGATTTTTAAATCAATCATGACCAAGTTAAATAAACAAAACTCCTCTCTGACAATATTTAAAGACTTTTAAAATAAATTTTGGCAGATCAAAGCCTGACATTATAATCTTCTGTTAGAGTTGATATGACTTGTCAAATATCAAGAAGTGGATTAATCTTATAAAATCACTTTCTTCCGCTTTTATGTAAATATAATAGACATCCGAGTTACGAATTGACAAAAGTCGCCAATTTTCCTGACCAATTACCCTGCAATTGTCAGATTTTACTTTTAAAAAATTCACTTTTTCATTTCCATTTATTTCTCAATTTTCATCTATTTCATCTATCATATATTTCATCTAAAGTTCATCATGATAACGCATGCAAAGAATTTGAAAAGCTATTAGTCAACATTTTAAGTTTATTTAAACTAATAAATATCAGTGAATGTACACTGTGTATATGCTAAAAAACTTAAATTGATCAAATGCTGATAAGAATTTTAAGGTCCTGTTTTTTTGTTTTTTTTTTTCCCCTGAAATCAAGCAGGTACCCCAGCTAATGCATACAGTTAATACAAATTAAAATGAAAACTAAAATGGAATATATCTATCAAATTTTTCAAATAAAATATATGTTTGTATACATTGTGCAGGTACTATTGCTAACATTTTTACTAAATTTGTATATTGATAAATTTGTAAAAGTAATAAAAGCAATTGAAAGAAAGCATTTTACTTTTTGATATATTAGTGACCATGTTAAATATTGTTTCATAGAGTGAAATCAGAGAAATATTGTAAGAATTATCTTCAATTTGCAATTTTTAAATTTTTAAAATTCAATAATTATACTTTTTTGGAACTTATTTTACCACTACAATTTAGATTAGTTAGTCTTTTGTTTGTATATGTTTAAGCTACAAATGTTTAATGTCTAAAAACAGGTAACTATTTAAATGATTTTGGCAAAAGAAAAAAAAAGAAGATTTGAAACATTTTTATTGCATTGATAGGGTATTTTATAAATTCCTATTAGTGAAGTGTTAGGACAGTATTTGTGTACCTGATGATGTAGTATGTGACAGTTATTGTTAACAGTGTAACTGTATGAACATTCCACATGATTGTAATACTGACAGGGAAGTCATCCAAAACTTTGTGACAGTGTCCTAGTTTCAACAAGCCATAAATTTTATAAATTATTTCCACTCCTTCTTGAGACATTAGAATTACATGTCTTTATTATAATGTACAAACAGGAACAATTAACAGGAGGTACTTTTACTATCCCCAATCTTACTGGGTTAGTCTTAACACTAATTCATAGATTCTTCATGATAATCCTTACCAAGCAAGCACACACACACACACACACACACACACACACACACACACACACACACACACACACACACACACACACACACATTTTAATTTTAGAACAAAGAATCAGGGAGGGTAGAGATAAAGATAATGAGAGAGAGAGAGAGGGGGGGCAAGACCAAGAGACAGAGAGAGGGAGAGACACAGAGAGAGAGATCAATCATAAAAAGGGAAATACATGTATACTATAAAATACATTTTAGTTTCACTGTGTTTACAAATATATAAAATTATGATATTTTTAAAGACGACAACAAATTTGTTGTTGTTAAAACTTTGGAATAGGAAATCATGGATTTGATTATTTGGATAATAGAAAATGAAAACCAGAGACATAATTTGACTTCTGCCAATACTGCTGATGAAAAAATATTTGGAGCAAGAGCCAACCCTCTCTCTAGAATTTTTAGCATAAATGTCAAGGAAATAACAAAATTTATATCACGAATACCTGATAATGACTCTTATCATAATGCTTGACTCAGAATAACCAAAAATTCATAGTTTTATGTATTTATTATCTTTTAATATATATAAAATAACACGATGCATATCTATTTATTTGTTTCTAGCCAAATTTTTAGTTTTCAATGTTTAATGTGCCAAAGATTAAAATTTTCACTTTTCGAGAAGTCAGTAAGATACAAACACATAACTGGTGTTAACAAATCTAAACAGAAAATGATTAACAAACAATAAGAAATAAAGATTTACTGGCATCAGAACTGCTGTTACCTTGACACAATATCATAAGACATTTTACATCTTGGAATTTAAACTTTTAATGTATTGTATTATTCCTAAGTACACTTCATTTTCTCTTCTATTAGACCTTAGAGGCCTCGGTGGCTGAGTGGTTTAAAGCACATGCTTACGAATCACAATATCTCTCACCACCTACAGCCGCCCACTCGACTTATCCTAGTTTGTCGGTTTGCTTGTCAAGTCAGTGGTTTTCTCCACGCACTCAGATTTCCTCCAACATCCCTGAACTGACTGCCTCAATATAAGTCAAAGATACTTGACTGTGAAGTAAAACACCATCCAAATTACATTAAATCTATTAGACCTTTAGGTAATACTTCGTTACAAAACAGAAAATTATCAAATCATTTTTGGCATATCAGTAATTACTATGTACCTTCAAAAATATACAGTAAAAAGTTTTTCAAGGTAAAATGGTTTCTTGTTTAGCAAATTCAGAAACCTACTTTCTGCATTTTACACAAGCAACTTAAAATTTAAATTAAAGCTGAAATCATTGATTAATTAAATTATTTCTACCAGAATTTAAATATCATTTACGGGAATGGTACACCAGAACTCACTGGGAATGGTTCCTTGTTTTGAGTTTTAAATGTTTGTATATTTAAATTGCATTTTAATACTGACCTAGTAAATTTGGCACCCTGTAAATATTCCTAATACATTGGTATTTAATTACTGTACTAAGTGTTTTTATTTTTCATGTTATAAACAGTTATAAATTTTAGCGCACAATTTAAGAATAAGAGAGGAGCGTATTGTAAAGGCAAGATTTCCAAGTCAAGAAAATTTCACTTATACCAAGTTATAACCAGCTATTATTGAAGATACTGACAAAGAAAACTGCCACCTCCATAAACTCCTATAAGGAAAGATTTTTTTCTTATTTTATTTGTATATACAACCTGTTAATGTTATATACTTACAATATCACTGTGTCTAATGGTATACTGTTAATCTGTGACACAGTTGAGATGGGAGGGTGGTTGTTGACACAATTCACTTTTCTCCCCCTCCCAATACGGGGAGAATCCCCACCTTTCCCATCTTTCGGTTTTTAACGTTGTACAGGTACATCCAGGTGGACATGCTGTGATCTTTTGAATATAACTATAATTCCATGTTACGAACACAAGTATAATCCAAAAAACGAACTTCATCGCCGATTTGGCTCAACCTCGACCGACTTTTCAGATGAAAATAATATTCTCATTACGTACTTGCAGAATCTAGACTGTAATTAAAATTGATCTTATTAATTACTAATCCATTGTACATTTTGAATACAAAACCTTGGCTAATTCTGCATATGGTAAAGTATTTAATCTGCATCATCCCAGAGTATTCTTGAACATGGTGATCAGTTAGATGTAACCAGTATAATACAAGAGTTCTACAACAAAGAAACAACTGAAGGCAATAATTTGACTATTGTAAAATAACTGGTAGACACTTTATCATTTTTAACAATACACACAGATCATAATTAAATAAATTGATGCCCTCTGGTGAGTTGACTTTCTGAGATATTTTTAATTTATAAATTACGACCCCTTTCTTTCATCTAGGTTGCAGAAAAAACTCATCATGGGAGAGATAGATCACTCTGGTGCCGCTAAGACAGTGATATCCGCTTATCTTTTACATCTTACACCACTATTAATGTTATAACTTATGACAACAGTAAGTTAAATCCATGAATTTAAACACATACACCTAAATATATTCCTTTAAATACCTAGATTTGTGGAAAACTAACACACAGTAATCCTCAAATAAACAAAACTATACCCTCCGTAGGCCATCTTGGTTTGCCAATAATGTGACGTCAGGAATTTTTATTTTTATCAACCAAAGAATGAAATGGGTGTTTTCCCGTACTTATTGGGAATCTCCTATTTAGCAAAGCAAGTAAATGCCCTCGGGGTAAACACACGTTGTCGGCAAATCTCTTTGATGCAGGTATCATATGCATAACAGTCTGTTGAAATTTGATATTATATCTCGCTGAATGATAATATTGTGTATATATGTTGATAAATGGCTTTATGTAATCAACTCATGGATTATTTTATTATTTTCAATACATAGTTGTCGTGCTCACTTTGTTAGAATACAAAATAAAGATGGACTTGCATATAAATATACATTGTATATGATCTCATTCTTTAAATTTAAATATACTTTGTATAATAAAAGTATATTTTGTATGCAATTGTTAAGAAATGAATTGTTAAAATGAAATTCACAACTTCTGACTTTGAAACTGAAGCCATTGTCACAATAAATTCAAGCCATTGTCACAATAAATTTACTTTTATATTATTTAATATACAATAAAAAGACATTTTACAAACGAGTAAATAAGAATATAGTATGTAACATTTTGTTTACCAGCAGGCTATCAGATAAACATAGAATAAATAGATTTGTAACTGAACACATACCAACGCAACCAAGAACACGATGCATTCAACTTTTTAACAATACATTTATTTTAATTTCATGATTCTTCGAGACATAACATATTTTTATTGTAAACATTACAAAGATAAACCAATGAATATTTGGGTTTATTATCTTTATATATAGAACACATTATCTCTCTTCCTTATATGTGGCTTCACAACAAAGTTACTCAAGTCAACCGAAGGTAAGGTTGTAATGTTATTTAACGCCACATCAGGAGATTCACGAAGAGAGTAAATTTATTCATCTCTAACGATTGATTTAAGTACATGTTCGTGTATTTGCGACAGGCGAGATTGTGTATTATGGTCTACCTACCTTGTACTAGGTCACATTAATGACAACTTTTGAAGGTGCTAGCTCATTAAATCAATATGCCACAGTTAAGCATACAACCCTTTAATTCACATAATTCCTCACACGGAGGAAGCAGTATCTCAAATTTTACAGTCTTATGTGTAACCTGGTCAGGGTTCGAGCCCACAACCCTCCCGCTCTCGAGACGAACGCTCTACCACTGGACTTTTATTTGACTTAATCCAATTTTGACGTAAATGCTTGAAAATTAGATGTTTATGAATGAGCACATATTGTGCCCACCGAGTCTTCACTACAACTTTGCACGGACACTCATATTACATCTTATTTATTTATTTAATTATTTATTGCTGCGATAAACGTTTTTCTCCTATTGTAAAATCATTCAAGTTAATCTTTACCGCGTATGGTATTTTTTATAAAAAGAAAACTGATATATAACTCGGACAGGTACGTCGAAGAGCACAGAAAGTCCAGCTTGATTGAAATGTTCATTTAAATAGGAACGGATTTTATAAAGAGAAATGTTTATTAATTCGATTTTATTTTACTTTGTTTTACATAGATACAAACATAAGACCATGAAATCACTAATCTGTCCATAATTGACTTCTGATACATACACAGTAGTAAATAAATGCGGTTTAAGCAATCATCATATTTCATAACGATCGTCTAAGGAACCTTTTTTAAGAACTTGTTACCAATAAATACATGAAATAAAGCAGAACAACGAATGTGTTGTCAAATAAAAGATGAATTTTCACGTATTATAGTCCAGAGATCTCGCGGTTTCTAGATTGGTGACATCGACATGTAAAAACTGAAATTTCTCTCTTCATATATCGAACTTATTACAAACGACCCCAACCCTCGCACGCACAGACTTCATTACTCATGAAGGATAGCATACGACTTAGTCACTTGATTGCTCAGGTCATCCAAAAACTGTGAAGTTACCAACAGTTAAAGGGAGATAAATCTTTCGATGTTTCGTCATTTGCGGACATGAAAAAGTGCGACTTTTTGACACAACTTATTAAATGTAGAAAATTTAAGTACCATTTTATTACATATACTTATTGGAATTTTCTGTTTTATATGTCGCTGATGAGGCTTATAGCCTGTGGCAATATACAAGGGGAAACAGCTAAAATCTTAGTACATACATCTATATTCAAAATGGGTCTCTGATGGGGAAACAAGAAGTCTATAACATATGTATGTATACACAGTAATAGCTAAACCAAAGATGTTTCAGGATACCAGTATTAGGATAGTTTTTCATTTGCACAAACCTTAGCAGTTGAGCTCCAAATGAACTTTAGATGGTCGGATGAGTATATTTGTAAAATCTTTAATGAGCATATAATAGATTTAGCTTAGATTACTAGTGTTAAGATGTGTAAAACTGTTTCTAGTTGACCAAGTGATTTCACAGAAAATAAAACTTAAGACATACTGTTGGCCATGTCATTATCTCAGTTGGTTAGTTGGTTGATGTATTAAGTTGTCTTAATAAGTATATATAGTTGGTTGATGTATAAAGTTGTCTTACTAAGTATTTATAGTTGGTTGATGTATTAAGTTGTCTTAATAAGTATTTATAGTTGGTTGATGTATTAAATTGTCTTAATAAGTATTTATAGTTGGTTGATGTATTAAGTTGTCTTAATAAATACATGTGTATTTATAGTTGGTTGATGTATTAAGTTGACTTAATAAGTATTTACAGTTGGTTGATGTATAAGTTGTCTTAATAAGTATTTATAGTTGATGTATTAAGTTGTCTTAATAAGTATTTATAGTTGGTTGATGTATTAAGTTGTCTTAATAAGTATATATAGTTGGTTGATGTATAAAGTTGTCTTAATAAGTATTATAGTTGGTTGATGTATAAAGTTGTCTTAATAAGTATTTATAGTTGGTTGATGTATTAAGTTGTCTTAATAAGTATTTATAGTTGGTTGATGTATTAAGTTGTCTTAATAAGTATTTATAGTTGGTTGATGTATTAAGTTGTCTTAATAAGTACATTTGTATTTATAGTTGGTTGATGTATTAAGTTGTCTTAATAAGTATTTATAGTTGGTTGATGTATTAAGTTGTCTTAATAAGTATTTATAGTTGGTTGATGTATTAAGTTGTCTTAATAAGTATTTATAGTTGGTTGATGTATTAAGTTGTCTTAATAAGTATTTATAGTTGGTTGATGTATAAGTTGTCTTAATAAGTATTTATAGTTGGTTGATGTATAAGTTGTCTTAATAAGTATTTATAGTTGGTTGATGTATAAGTTGTCTTAAAAAGTATTTATAGTTGGTTGATGTATTAAATTGTCTTAATAAGTATTTATAGTTGGTTGATGTATTAAGTTGTCTTAATAAGTATTATAGTTAGTTGGTGTATTAAGTTGTCTTAATAAGTATTATAGTTGGTTGATGTATTAAATTGTCTTAATAAGTATTTATAGTTGGTTGATGTATAAGTTGTCTTAATAAGTATTTATAGTTGGTTGATGTATAAGTTGTCTTAATAAGTATTTATAGTTGGTTGATGTATAAGTTGTCTTAAAAAGTATTTATAGTTGGTTGATGTATAAGTTGTCTTAATAAGTATTTATAGTTGGTTGATGTATTAAGTTGTCTTAATAAGTATTTATAGTTAGTTGGTGTATTAAGTTGTCTTAATAAGTATTTATAGTTGGTTGATGTATTAAGTTGTCTTAATAAGTATTTATAGTTGGTTGATGTATAAAGTTGTCTTAATAAGTATTTATAGTTGGTTGATGTATTAAGTTGTCTTAATAAGTATTTATAGTTGATTGATGTATTAAGTTGTCTTAATAAGTATTTATAGTTGGTTGATGTATAAGTTGTCTTAATAAGTATTTATAGTTGGTTGATGTATAAGTTGTCTTAATAAGTATTTATAGTTGGTTGATGTATAAGTTGTCTTAAAAAGTATTTATAGTTGGTTGATGTATTAAGTTGTCTTAATAAGTATTTATAGTTAGTTGGTGTATTAAGTTGTCTTAATAAGTATTTATAGTTGGTTGATGTATTAAGTTGTCTTAATAAGTATTTATAGTTGGTTGATGTATAAGTTGTCTTAATAAGTATTTATAGTTGGTTGATGTATTAAATTGTCTTAATAATTATTTACAGTTGGTTGATGTATTAAGTTGTCTGAATAAGTACATGTGTATTTATAGTTGGTTGATGTATTAAGTTGTCTGAATAAGTACATATGTATTTATAGTTGGTTGATGTATTAAGTTGTCTTAATAAGTATTAATAGTTGGTTTATGGATAAGTTGTCTGAATAAGTACATGTTTATTTATAGTTGGTTGATGTATTAAATTGTCTTAATAAGTATTTATAGTTGGTTGATGTATTAAATTGTCTTAATAAGTATTTATAGTTGGTTGATGTATTAAATTGTCTTAATAAGTATTTATAGTTGGTTGATGTATAAAGTTGTCTTAATAAGTATTTAACATAGGTTCTTATGTATTATGCTGTGGATCTGGCTATTGTCAACTGTAAAATTCAACATATGGTTGGTGCCTATGACAAATCTTTCTTTTATACTTATGAATATTTTGTACAAGATCCATACATTTTTTAACTTATAGAATTTATTTTCTTTAAAACAATTTTGAAACAGGTTATCACAAATTATCTAAATTTAGGTGGATTTCTCCTCACAATGAATCTTAATGTGTGAGGAATACTAGAGAAACTGAAAAACAAAATCATGTGTGCAAGCTGGTTATCATATACCATCATGAAAATTTTCAATTATCACAGGAAGAAGGATCTGAAATGTTTGATGACATAAAAAAGTAATTTCAAACAAAAATGTCTACCACTTCTAGTTTGATTGGATGTGTTTGGTATTCAATTATGAGCCATTAAACACCCTGGCCTTGTTAATGAATGAGTAATGTAATGGGAAAAATATTATAAAGTTTCTGTTCTATTTCAGCATTGTGTGTGAAGTACAATTTAAGATTAATTTGGAAACAAAACTGTAAATTAGTTTTTGATTAGGGATGTTTCTTGGGTATATATGATCCATTATGTCTCTAGTGGTGGTATAACAACTTTTTATTTGAAGGTTTCATGCACCAGTGACTATAGGATTATGAGTATGAACAAGGTTAAGGTCATCAATAATACTAGAAACTTTCATGTTTGTGAAATGAACTCATTAATGAATGAACCAAGGCATACTGGTAATTTTAAGACAAAGAACTCTTTCAGTATCATAATGACTAAAGTTATACCTGACATAGAAAACAGAAATAAATTTGTTTCATTACAACATTTTACAGACTTGATCAATATAAAACCTAGTTTTCCTCAATGCTTATATTGCTTATAAAACTGTTTTGGAGTAAAAGAGTTTGCATGAAAGTGTATGCATTATTAGTCTGTGGGCTTTACATCTTTATCATATAAAGCTTATTTGTTAAACCCTATGATACGTTTCTTCGTTTACATTGACAATTTGTTTCCTGGGCTGCTGACGAAAAGGTATGAATGCACCACAACTGTTTCAAGATCTCAGTTTCAAACATTTGCATGTAAATACATGTACATATATAGCTCATTAAATAGACCTTGTCTAAAGTTCAAACAACTTGGGTTTTATTGGTTCAGATAGTTTGCTCAAACATTCATAGTACAGCTTTTAATTCCTCTGTTGGAAAACAAACAAAAAAACATCACAATAATGAATTCATAAAATAATTTTATTTAGAACAAATCTGGAATGTGAAAACTTGCTTAAAACTGAAAAAAATCACAATAATGATTTGATAAAAAATTTTATTTAGAACAAATATGGAATGTGAAAACTTGCATAAAACTGAAACTTCATACATTTAATAAATAATACAACAATTTGACATAAAGAAAAGACACAACGCAGATTAATAAATATTATGCATGTTATAAAGGTATCACAGGAAACAGAAGGACCTGCACATTTAAAACTGGATTTTTTAATTTTTGTGACCAATTTTTAACAGATATTATAATCCTAGAATTGTTAATACAATAATTTTACTTATTTAACATTTCATCCAAAAGTAACATGGAGGTATCAAGTCTGTATACATTAAAGGCAACAGATATACTGTAACCTTCTTTAAATGTTCTTATAAATATATACAACAATAATGATGATAATAATAGTAAAAAATAATACAATGCATAAAATATAAAATAACTCCAATCAAACAAGCAAATTCATAAAATTTATGTCCCCCGCTTTCAAATGAAATACACTTCTGTAATTGTAATGATATATGAGGGGTAATATGGACAGTTCTAGCATAAAATGCAAAGAGGGCAATTGGAACTATGGTACATGTATATCATTTGTCTGTCTCCCTTTCGGTGAAAGCGGGGGACAAAAATCTTGAACGGTTAACTTTTAAATGATTGGAAACAGATTTTCTATTTATAGTCACAGTGACCTTGAACTTTGGTCTAGTGACCCAAAAATCAATCCCAAGGGAGCTCTTGTCATAAGCTACCCCTGCCAAGTTTCATTAAAAAATCTTGAACAGTTAACCTTTAAATGACCAGAAACCAATTTTCTATTTTTAGTCACAGTGACATTGACCTTTGGCCTAGTGACCCGAAATTCAATCCCAAGTGAGCTCTTGTCATAAGCTACCTCTGTGCCAAGTTTCATTAAAAACCTTTAGTTGTAACTGAAGTTATTGCATGGGAATCCAACGTGAAGGACGGAATGTCGGACAGACAGACAGACAGACCCATCTTAATGTCCCCCTTTTGGTGAAAGTGGGGGACAAAAACTTTAACAGAAACTCTCACATTTAATGTTGACACTCGTGCCATAGGTATAATATACTTTCAACTGTCTTCTTGCATGCAAAATAGAAAACACTTCAATCTACGGTAATATATAAAATTACCTGAATTACCCTGGTAACACACTACTGATGACGACGTTCTACTCCTTACAAAAAGGAATCTATGGTAATTTAGTTGCTGTTACACTGGTGATCATTCATGACATGGATGGAAGTAAAATTAAAGAATTGCATGTATACTGAAACATGGGTTCTCATGTAACATATCCTTATTTACAATACAGTGGTAGATAATGATGGACGGAATGTTTGGATTTTTTTTGTAAACTTTAATAAAAATATAAAATAAATCTTTACTTATATAGGAGATGAAAATTGTTCTCATATACAAAGTGTGGAATCTAACTAAGTCACTTTAATACTGGTTAATAGGCGAGAGTACTAACCACTGTGTCATGCTAAGTGTTAAAAGCCTTATGAGATGGGCTATCAACCAAATAAAAATACAGGGATGATATAATTTGTTTTTGATCTTTTTAAATATATCTTGTTTTATGTTTACATTTAAATAGGATATGTTTTCTGTACAGATAGAATTTGTAAATTATTTAGCAAGGGATATTTAATGTAGAGAGCTCTTACAACCTTATAGATAATATGATAAATGATAATGATATACTGGTAAGTCATCTTGGTTTTTCAACGCCAATAACAGACAGAACACATGGTCTTTCCACTAATAAAAAATAAATCACATCATTAACAAGGCAATAAATATTAGTTACCTTAGCACAAAATATATGCAAATATAATTAAATATTCATTAAAAAATTATATGTGTCAAAAAAAAAAATACATATGCTTTCTCTCAAACATGGTTTGTAATATCTACCTGTAGTGTACATTGTAAATGTAACTGGGACCAATTTTAAATCATTCAAGCTTAAACCCAATAAGGGAATGATTTCAACATAAATTTATCATATGGTAAATACACAAGTATTTGTTTACATGTGAAACAGACAACATGGCTACAAACACAAACCAGTATGTGTTGTAACCACATACCTATACTAAGTAAACAAGGTACATGTTTATGAAAATGCAAAAAATAAACAACAACAGCATAATTTTTGGATCTCTAAGCTATTGTAGTTTTATATTTGATACAGTGTTATCACAGTTGGTGCTGCTTCAGTGGTTTTTCATGTTTGTCCTCATAATATTGTTTGTTACACAATGAGTTAAACTCAACATTATAAATATGCTACATAAAGATTACAGAGCACATTGGTAGTGTATTGGTTGACTACAATCTCCAGACTTCACTGATTGGAATGAGGAAATTAGATCATCATCCATACTGATACTTTAGAGTTGATTCAACTTTGATGGGGGTCATGTTCCTTAGTGACATTTCCATAGAAATATTCTCTATATTTGACATGTGGGCTGGTTGTTCAAAGTTTGTTAGCTTAGCCAGTTGGATGAAGAAAATTGGCTATTATCAAAAACAATTAATTTAATTCAAGATTGTATGTTTACAATAAATATTTGTCTTTTAAATAATATGTGTATTTGAAATTTCACTAACCACTGGTTAAGAAAACAAAACTTTGAACATCCAGGTCCAGAATAATTTTATATCTTGTTTCTTTCTCTAATGTTGTCTAACTTTTTAAAAGTTATTCCTAATATTTTTATATCATATTACATACAAGATGCATAATTTCTTTAAAGCACCCTCAATTACGAAGACAATGAGAATGAACAAAGGCATAAAATGACACAAACTTGAGCACATTTCTCCAAAACAAGCCTTATCAGTAGACATTATAGTTCTTCAGGAATTCTTGTCCATCAAAACTCACTAACATAGTATAAAATAAACTGATGGTAAAACTCACGTCAAGACGCTGGGGTCTTACACAAACTACCTTGTACTTAGTACATGAGAACATTAACTGGACAAAATATATACTAGTAGTTGATATACTGATATGTTGATATATTATATATATGACAATGGTCTCATTAGGCTTTAAGATGATGTTATTTTAATAACATTTTCACTGATTTCGTGGTTTAAATGTGTCCAAATATTAGTTTTATCAAAACAACAATATAGATTCCAAAGTCCAAAGAGATTTAACATAAATGAAATTAAGACAAAAACATATTTTATAATTTCATCATTGGGGTAAATTTTTAGAGTTACAATATCCATCATGGAAGTATGAGCACATTCTAGAACTTATGAAATAGTTTACACATATATTCATTTTGTCGATAATTTTTGTTTGTAAATAATGTCAATTGTAATGTCAATTTTTCAGGTTACACTATGAGTCAAAAAAAAGTTAAAATGTCAACACTGTTTGACTCTATGGTATTATGTTATCTTTAGGGCAATTCCATCCAATAAGAAATATGCAGTGGAGGTGGTCTCTACATGTTTTTAAAGGACATGTACTGGCATAGGTATACTTTAAATTCAGCATTATATATACATGTGAATTCTGAGGCCAAAAATACCACTTAGCTTATCTACTCCTTTATCAATCAACACTCCACATATTAAAGCTATGATATATGATTTTCTGTACTTTGTACAGGTGAGCTAGAAATGAATGCAATAAATATAAGAAGTATATAAATAGTCTCATAACAATTAATTAGAAAACAAATCCTTGAAACTGCTTTTCTCAATATCTGCATTATATTTCTCTATTTCTTTGTTCTTTTCCTTGATATGATTCACAATGAAGTCTTCCAGGCCTGTAACAGAGCAATTACACAATTTCTATGTATAGAGTGTTAAATGGAGGGATTGCATGGCAACAAGAGCTAAAATAACAGACAGTGCATTTTCCAGAAATAAGGAACAACAATAAATGTAACAAAGAGAGAAATGATTAAGAGATGAGAGAATAAGAATAAGAGACTTATTATTCCTAAATTTAGAATCTTTCACATACAGCGAAGGGGTTAGTACTGGGATGGTAAATGAAACCATTATGGTACCACAGAGTGAAAATTTGAACCTAGGCAGTGAGAGGAACTGTGTTCTGTAAGCTGACACTGTAACCACTTAATTTAAAAAAATCATCTATCTCACTTTAATGATTTATTAACAATGAAAGAAGGATAATTTTGGAGAATTCTGATGCTTTCATGCAAATGATTTGTTTTAAATACAAGGTTCAATTAGGAATTTCTATATATTGCAAAGCAACCTAATTATTGGATAACTGTACACTTTGTTTACAGATGAAAATAAGGTATATAATGCAACGACACCTCACAATCTGATACTTTACAATGTCCATGTAAGTTGGTTAAATGATAGAGAAGGCATTGATGAAAAAAAATCAACAATCTTGTCAATAAATTTTAACATACAAGGATGCAAGTCTTGTTTTTCTCCATCAAAGCTAACAAACTGAGTGCCATTGTAAAACCATCCAGCTGGTAAAGGTTCTAAATGATGCTGAGCCTGTAATATATTTAGTGTAATACACATTATGTAATACTGTAATTCAGTTACAGTTATAATAATTACAATACTAATCATGATCTAACTTAAAATACAACAAGATTATTTCACCTTGATTGAGTTGTCACTAGATATAGGTAACACAGAAATGGGATTCACTAGTGTTCCACATGATCAATACTCCTTTAGCATTTGTAGACAATGTTTTGAAAATGTTTACACACTAATGGAACCCCATATCAAATGGAAATAACTACTCACACAAGAAAATAAGGTAAACATTAGGGGGTATCACAAGTCTCTACAAAAATGAAAAACTTTTAATCAAGTTTGTCCAAACAGATAAGTGGATATAATTTTCATTTGTCCCAATGGCATTGTAAAATTAACTTGTATAAATTGTTTTAACAAAATAGTGAAGGCAAATGTTGATTATAATTTTATTGACATAATTGTGCTCAGTGTCTCTCCAAACTCTGGAGTCTTAGAATCAGTGGTCTAAATATGTACTCATCAAATTTTACTAAGTCTGGTGTTTTGTTGTATGGGATCTGGAAGGGAGTCTACCAGAGTAGACAATGCTTCTGAACCTGCATATTACTTAAAAGAAACCGATGATGATTATGATGATCACTGCCTGATGATTACAGTCTGGCTACAAAAGTATTTAATCTTTGCACAAGAAATGTTGATATTATATCTGGTACCTGTCAGATGTCAGAGGGTTTAATTTAACATTTCTTTTATTTGTGGTTTTGGGTAGTTCTTGCTCTTTATAAATGAATAAACTTGCATTAACTGACATCAGCCTCCCAATTACTAGCATAATGCTGTATTTGAAACAAGGGGATTCTTCAAATCATGACTTATGGAAATTTCTATTTCGCTTTCTTCATGTTGCAGTTTTTTAAAAAATATTTTTCTTTTTTTCAACACTCTTGTCATTAAGATGATGATATTACAAAGACACTTGGTTTTATCAATTTTTACATGGTTTAGATTGTAATGGGTAACCCCTTTCTTAATCAAGTAAAGATTATGAAGATTGATGAAAATTTCTCGAAAAAAAAAAAAAAAAAAAAAAAAAAAAAAAAAAAAAAAAAACCCACAAGATTTTGAAAGCTGATAAAAATCTGCATCTGCATGGTATCCCCTCGCCTATATATAGACAAACATGTCTGTAAAGGCCTCCCAAGGGAAGCAGTAAAAGTGACCTTTATGTACAATTGGCCAATAGGAATATAGAGGTTACAATAATATAGATATATAGTGATTGGGATGAGAAATAATGGCCTTAATAGTAATAAGGCCATTATTTCTCATCCCAATCACTATATAACTAATGATGTTATAAATAGGCACTTAGTGATTGGGATGAGAAATAATGGCCTTAATAGTAATAAGGCCATTATTTCTCATCCCAATCACTATATAACTAATGATGTTATAAATAGGCACTTATGTACCGGAGTGCTTCAGGGCAGGTTCGACTGTATATATATATATATATATATATATATATATATATATATACTCTTTCTACACAGGCAGATGTACAATTATCACACTTTCAGGAATAGTGTAATGTATATTGAAGTTATGCACTATATAATTAACTCTTGATTTTTCCAGGGGAAAGATGAATATCGTTTTATGGGGAGGGGGACATGGGCATAAGACATTCAAAATAACCAATGGTTAATGAAATTTTTAAACTTACAATTTACAACAGACTTTCTATCAACCTTTAAGAGCATGTGGTTTTCAACTTGATTCTGGAATTCCTCAACTAAATTCAACACTTTATGAAATTTTCTATGAGGTAAAAACTTGTGCACCATGTAATCATATGATGACATATATTTAGATTATTTAAAGTCCCAGTTTTATAACAGAAACTATGTGGCATCAAATCTAGTTTTTGGCTTGCTTTAACTGATTTTGAGCATAGAACATTTTGGAGTTGTTGGGTCTACACTTTCTACATGATGAGATGGAGTGTTCAAATTTTCAGGAAAAATTCGTGACATATTGAAGTTATAAACCATGAACGTGTGTATTTACTTCTGGTAAAGCAAGATGTATACAACACTACAGCATGATTAAAAAATAATATTATTAAAGAAAGAGTTACCTGGATAAAACAAAAACACTAATTGCTTCTAATGCAGCGGTTCCACGAATGAAAAAAAAAACAATGTTTCATGGACAAAGTTCCATGAACATAATTTTAAAAAAAATACTGCAAATATCACAAAAATAAAAGATGCACATCATTGATATGTGCCAAACAACTGGGTACCATTTAAAAAATACTGCAAATATCACAAAAATAAAAGATGCACCTCATTGATATGTGCCAAACAACTGGGTACCATTTAATTCAATTTGGGAAATGTTCATAAGAGTTACAGATTACACAAAATATGCATAGTTCACATATTTTCTTTTGAAAAATGTCAAAGTTCCCACAAGCTTAAATTTCAAGAAAAAATTCTTCAAATGTAACCAAAATAGGACATTCACATCACTGATATGTGCCAAACAACTGGGTACCGTTTAATTCAATTTGGGAAATGTTCATAAGAGTTACAGATTACACAAACTATGCATAGTTCACATATTTTCTTTTGAAAAATGGCAAAGTTCCACAAGCCTTAATTTGTAGAAAAAATCCTCACATGTCACCAAAATAGGAGGTGCACATAACAGACATGTGCCAAACAACTTGGTAAAATTTTATTCAATTTGGAAAATGTTCAAAAGAGTTACAGATTACACAAAATATGCATAGTTCACATATTTTCTTTTGAAAAATGGCAAAGTTCCACAAGCATTAATTTCAAGAAAAACTTTCTCAAATGTCACCAGAATAGGAGGTGCACATCACTGATATGTGTCAAACAACTGGGTAAAATTTTATTCAATTTGGAAAATGTTCAAAAGAGTTACAGATTACACAAAATATGCATAGTTCACATATTTTCTTTTGAAAAATGGCAAAGTTCCACAAGCATTAATTTCAAGAAAAACTTTCTCAAATGTCACCAGAATAGGAGGTGCACATCACTGATATGTGTCAAACAACTGGGTAAAATTTTATTCAATTTGGAAAATGTTCAAAAGAGTTACAGATTACACAAAATATGCATAGTTCAAATATTTTCTTTTGAAAAATGGCAAAGTTCCACAAGCATTAATTTCAAGAAAAACTTTCTCAAATGTCACCAAAATAGGAGGTGCATATTATTGACATGTGCCAAACAACTGGGTAAAATTTTATTCAATTTGGAAAATGTTCATAAGAGTTACAGATTACACAAACTATGCACCGTACATATATTTCCGTTTGAAAAATGGCAAAGTTCCACAAGCATTAATTTCAAGAAAAACTATCTCGAATGTCACCAAAATAGGAGGTGCACATTACTGACATGTGCAAAACAACTGGGTAAAATTTTATTCAATTTGGAAAATGTTCATAAGAATTACAGATTACACAAACTATGCACTATGTTTGGTCAGATGGATGGACGTACGGACGTACAAACGGACGTTCCTTTCACTATATCCCCCGCTCTGCCGAGACGAGGGGATAAAAAACCACTTGGTTTTGTTAGGCAAGCATGATCACACGTTCACTTGTCTAATGCCAAACTGCCACAGGATGATCAAACATTATCATTAAGCCCTGTTACCCAATAGCATGCACATAAAACTATTTAAAACAATAAATTATGAAAACAAAAAAAAATTTTTCTATTTCTTTTTTAAAAGATTTGTTTTATATTTTATATTTTTCTACTAATCTGATGAAATCTCAAACTTAGTGCATGTGATTAGAACATGGTGAATGCTGTATGAATTCAAATTTTTATGAATATTTTAAGTAACTACAATTTCTTAATACAATGCCTATAATATATGTACAAAAATATTAAGTTGCAGTCAGAATGTTTTTCTCCAAAGCACATTTTAAGAAATATAAATTTTTGATATCTTGCATACTATACTGAAATTTATTATTGAAATGCTCACATGAATCATCTGAATGTCTTTCTTATTCAAATCTTGTCTTGTAAGTAACTTCTTTTTCTCTGGTTTCTAAACAAACAAACAAATAGATTGATTAATTAATAAATAAATTAATTAAACAACCTTGAAGCATATAAAAAAGTAGACTAACAAATATACAATTTTTTTTTTTTTTTTTTTTTTTTTTTTTCTTTTTTTTTTTTTTTTTTTTTTTTTTTGAAAGTGACCTTTGACAAACATTAACATGATCAAATATGACAAGTATTATCTTGTAATTTTACCTGTTTAGCACAAGTCCTTAGCCAGTCTTTTAGTTTTTTCTCCTCTAACTGGCATCCAATGAACATAATGAAATTATTCTGACTGTAACCATGACAACCATCTCCATTTGGCAGCATTTGAGCTTGATTATATGAGTTATCAGCAGGTCGTATGGTGACATTTTGAGTGGTCACTGTACAATGTACTTCCATAGCAGTCTCTGTACCTATGAAAGCAACGTTGTATAATGTATAATAACACAAATTACTGTACTATTAGATAATATCCTGCATGAATCAGCAAAATTAATAAATGCCAATACAATTACTCTTGTACAAATTTGTCAAATAGAATTGAGAGACTCTGTAGAACTTGTTATAATTGCAGAGACACCACAGCAATGGATACATAAGGTTTTTCATAATTCATTCATTAAACTTTAACTTCCAATATCTTATATAATAACAAAAGAAAAAAGAACTATTAAAAGTACTCATATCTAGTCAATTAAAAAAATTAAAACAAGAGACACTAACATATAGTGTTACCATGAAGGAATTTATTAACAATGATAGGACATGATATTATCATAAAATATGTATTAATTATTACCCGTGAATCTAACAATGCCTTGTACAAAATAAATATTTCCTGATAGCTTCAAATCACTTAGTGAATTCTTCAAGCCTAAATAATAATAATAATAATAATAAAAATAAAATTATAATCATTAAAGTAATTACTGATAGACATTGACTGATCTATTTTGTCCAACATTTAATGCACATAAAATTCAGTAATTTTGTTCTTTATGCTATACAAAGGCAAGGGGGCAGAGATACATTTGAATATTATTTTGCCTCATGCAAAAATTAAAGAAGCAGCAGTAAGAATTTCTTTGAACTTTAGCTCATTCTGCATTGAAGTAAATATCTACAAAGAAACCCTACAAGAATACTTACATTATTACTGAGATTTAGACATTAGTATTTCAAATATGACTTATTTTCCCCTTTGTAATGAGTCAATATCAAGTTGCAGTAATTTCAAACAAATTTACAATTAGGACTTGCTAAAATTTTAACAATGACTCTGGAATACGTTTTCAAGAATTGACTATTCGTATTATTTTTTTTAAAGTGGTCAGATTTGGCAGTATTTAATATCAGTTGAAATGTCTTTTAAACAATTCTGAACCATTTTTTGGATAAAACTTTAACATTATCCGTAGTTTGAAATTCATAGAGGGTACAGTAAATCAACCATTACAAAAAACCATTGCTTTTGAAAGATCCATATTTAACCTTACTGATAAATGTTTTGTCTTTCAGTTAACATGACAGACTAACTAACCTTTCAGTTTATTTATTAACAAAGATCTCTCCAATGGTTGTGAAAATTTTACTAAATGACTCTGAAAGGCATCAGAAGGAACTGTAGGTCTATATAATCCAGTTGACCTGAAGAAAAACAAAAAGTTAAAACAATGCAATACATGTGATTTCTTTGACTGGATAAATAACACGAAATTTAGAAATTGTTATCTCCCCTTGCACTCACATGTGACATAGTGACTATTATTCTATCATTCAGATCATCGTAAAGTATTTAAAATTCAATCAACATTCAGAACTTTGTATCAATTTTCTGTTAACCAATATAACCAAGGCTGAAACTTTTTTATTGTTGAAACAATTGTTACAGTGAGAATGTCACACACTAGATTTTTTTTTTAATTATGATATCTTACCATCCAGGGTAAAGTAAATGCCTGGCTCTAACTTGTCTATCTTCCATAAAAACAGTCTGGGATAAAATAGAATCAATATCTGTACTCCTAGAAATGAAATTAAAACAAGAGGCCCATGGGCCTTAACGCTCACCTGAGGACATGGCCAACCTGAGGATATATCCAAAATCATTTGCAAAAATAAATAAAATATTCTTATATACATTCCTACAAAAAAGTTAATAGTTTTCAAGATAATTAACAATTTGAGTCTTTTTATGCATCTATGACCTTGACCTTTAAACGTAAGACCTTGAATCTTAT
This sequence comes from Tegillarca granosa, assembly GCA_029721355.1. NCBI lineage: Eukaryota > Metazoa > Mollusca > Bivalvia > Arcoida > Arcidae > Tegillarca > Tegillarca granosa. The sequence goes on along the minus strand of CM056605.1, from coordinate 4,673,654 downwards.
ATCAAAATAATCACCATATCAATTCCTACAATATTCTAATACACATGCCATACAAAAAGTTAATAGTCTTTTTATGCACCTATGACCTTGACCTTTGAATGTATGACCTTGAGCCACATATCAAAATGATTGTCATATCAATACCTACAAAATTCTAGTATATATACCTTTGCAAAAAGTTAATAGTTTTCAAGATAATTAACAATTTGGGTCTTTTTATGCATCTATGACCTTGACATTCAAATGTAAATCAATTCCTACAATAATCTAATATACATGCCAATACAAAAAGTTAATAGTTTCCAAGATAATTAACAATTTCAGTCTTTTTATGCACCTATGACCTTGACCTTTGAATGTATGACCTTGAGCCATATATCAAAATGTTTGTCATGTCAATACCTACAATATTTTATAATACATGCCTATACAAAAAGTTTATAGTTTTCAAGCTAATGCACAATTTTAGTCTTTTTTAGCAAAAAAATAACATTTCAGGGGCAACAACTCCTACATGCATTATCATACAGTTACGAAACTTTGTACCTTTTTACATTTTGTCCTGCTAAACATTTTAACAATGTTTTAATATTATATATCTCTTATAATTTGGAAGAAAAAAGCCTAAAACTGCACAAATTACAAACTAGGTCATGACCTTGAACTTTGACCTTGACCCCATTTTGAAGGTTATTTCAAGAAAAAGTCAAAACTGAAAACCCCATGTCAATATCTATTCATATAGTCAAGTTATAATAATTTGAAGCCATTTTACGAAATTTTCAAAATTAAACGCAAAAACGCGTAACCTAATTTTTTACCAAATTTCACGAAATGAACAATTTATAAGCTTAAGACCCTAGAGAAGCCAAATATCACATCAGATTTTTTCTCCCATCATCGCTTTCGGAGAAGAAGATTTTTTAAGTTTTTTGGAACCATGGGTCACCTTGACCTAGTTTTGGGAGCCATGACAACGTCACGAACAAATCTGAATTGCACTGGCCCATATATGCATCTGACCAAGTTTCATTGAAATCTACCTCATAGTTTTAGAAAAGAAGTTGAAAATGTAAAAGTTTACGCCGCGGACGACGACGACGCCGACGACGACGACGACAACGCCGACGACGACGACGACGACAGACAAATTTTGATCAGAAAAGCTCACTTGAGCCTTCGGCTCAGGTGAGCTAAAAAAACCCAACAAATTTTGTTTTAGATCCTTCAACTTTGTATCATTATACTGCCATGCACAAATATACAATAATGTTGATTGATGTTTGAATTATATGAAAAAAAAAAAAAACAAAAAACAAATAATCAAGAACATTCTTTTTTATAACTATTTTGCTTATAAATCTGATAAGAATCCAACAAGATAAGTTAAACTAAATTAGAAACAACTCAAAATCTGAACTATTTTTTTTATTAATAAAAATAATAAAGATGTATTAATTTTATATGCTCCATTAGGCATACTGCACTTTAATAGATCTACCTTGTCATAAGTCCCCTCTCTGCCAAGAAGAAAGAAACATCAGAGTTGACAGATCTAATGAGGTCCTGAATTTCTGCTAACATGGAATTCTAAAACATTGTAAAGCAATATACAGGTAATATAATTAGATGGATACAAATCAAAAGTTATAATAATACAGACTAAGATGGCTTGTAAATCCAGCTTGAGTAAGGTTTTAAGCTGTAGATAATTGAAATACCGGCCTACTTATTCTATTCTTTTCCTGGAAATCCAGTCATGTTGGGCTCATCCTTCATTAGAAGGCAATTTGGCACTACAAGCAAATGTTAAACAGTTCAGAAGTAAAATGTCTCACTGCATTCAATTAAAAAATAATTGCCAATACAAGCAACACTTACTACATACCAATACACTATTACCAATCCACAATACTTTCAGAAAGCTGTCAGTAAACTAGAAATGTCCAATGTAGTGTTGTATGGCAAAGGCTTTTCTGTACAATATATAGACAAGCTTTCATTTGATGAAAGTCAAACTGTGAGACTGGATCAAAATAAAAGTGAAATGAAAGTTATGATAACAATAAAGCCTTACCTTTAACGAAGTTGATGAAGTAGCTACAATGTTATTGACCCAACCTTGAGCACAATAATTTAGAAGGAATGGAAATGTTAACCTAGAAATAGATAATTGATATTAAATATTGAAGACATGTTCATGTACATGTATATACATGTACTACATTTGAATCAAAATGAATCAAAAACAACATTTACAAATAAACCAAAAATATATACTATTTGTATAACAACTCAAAAATTCAAAAAAAAAGATCAAATAGAAAAGAAACACTAGATCCTAATTCCAAAATATAACAATCATACATTGTACATTGTATCATGTTTTGACAATCATGCAATTTATAAGTTAGGTTACTGCCAGTTTACATAAAAGTTGAATATTAATTTAAATATCTGTACACATAATACAAATTTGATTTTATTTTTCTATCTTGTTACTTTCCCAAATTTATGTGAAAATGAAGACATGAAAAAAAATGTTCAATTAACAGTGTGTGCATATCTACCTATGTTCCACGAAGGAAACCTGTGGATCAATACATAATGTTACAGCACCTAGAATATGTCAACAAAATCATGTATTAGAAACTTATTGTATAAAATGATACAAGTAATGTTAACAAATGATAAAACATGCCTACTGAAATCAGTATTTCATGAGCACTTTATTTCCATAACATAATAATAATAATCATAAGAAAAAGAAACTGAAATGTGGTTATGAATCATAAAAGAAATGCTTGACAATTAAATGTATAAAAGTTTTAAAGGTATTTTAAGATAGGTAATTATATAATACATGAACTACAGAATCATAATTAGCTTCTATCTGACCATCAGATCCTAACAAATATCATTATTGTATATTGTTGTAGTAGAAATATTGATGCAATTTTAAGGCTACTTAAAAAATAACAAGTACGTCTTAATTCTCTTCCTATGCTGTAATAAGACAAACAACTGTCTGTACTAATATGTGTTAACATCATGTGATCTAAAATCAGAATATTTATGTGTACATGTCACAAACAGCTGTGTTAAGTTTGAAGTAATTAAAAAAAAGCATTTCCAAGATATCTAGATGATACATGCAGACAGACAGATGAACTTTTGTATACCATAATATGTTCAGTTTATGACAGAAATAAGAAAACTGATATTTTCAAAAACATCATTCTAATCTTGTGTGTTCATTCAAACTGGCTGAAAAAAAACTGTGTAATAAATTTTTATATATATATATATATTAATAACATCCATACCAATTTTGAAATGTTTTCGAACATTAAGGTCAGGGTGACACAAGATTGCCTGCACTACTTCTACAATGTCAATGAACCTGAAAAATACAATATACAAACATACATTATACTCTACTTTCTTATTATCACAATATAACAGTCCATGAAAAATATCCTGCAAAAGTTTTGTTAGAAAATGATTTTGCCAAACACTCAAGAACCATTTTTACAACAGGTTTAAGAAAACAGTTATTGCTTGATAGTCAGAAAACAGTTATTGCTTGATAGTCAAAGTATATGTATGTAAGTTGTATAGACAGAACAATAGACAAACAATAAACATCTAAAATGAGGTATTTTTGGTATTCAAAACAGCAAACCACTTTAAAACCACCCTGGAGTCAGCACCATTAGTTAGAACACCTAAGTTCTCCTCCTTCCCTTTGACCTATTTATATCTTTCCCTACTAGAATTAGTATGATTATTTAGGTATTCATTCCTGATTTTAACTCGCCCTAGGATCATTATGATTAATTTGGTCCCCCTGTCTTTAACTAAAAACAGAGTAATCACCCTTTATTTTGGTTTCTTTCCCTTTCTATCTGTAATCAAGCAACATATTTAGGTTTCGCCTACTTTCCACTCTGTTTGTAACATGTCTTAAAATGAGCATTTTATCTACCCCCCTCTCTCTTTACCTACTCCCCCTGCAATCAGTATCAATCATTTAGCCCCTATCCCTACCTATCTGTTTATTCACCCTGGAATCATTATCATTATTCTAAACCCTCCCTCTTCCAATCATTTTACTGATCCTTAAATAATCTAGACCCTCTCTCCCTATCTATTTACTCAGCCTAAAATCAGCACAAGTAATCTAGAACCCTCTGCCTCCCTATCTACTCACTCTGGAATAACCATCATTTATCTAGACCTTATGTTATTTGTTATCTATTTACTCAGCCTGGAGTCTGCACCAGTAATCTAGACCTCTCTGCCTCCCTATCTATTCACTCTGGAGTAACCATCATTAATCTTGACTCTCTTTTATTTGCAATTTATTTACTCAGCCTGGAGTCAGCACCAGTAATCTAGACCTCTCTGCCTCTCTATCTACTCGTTCTGGAGTCACCATCATTTATCTAGACCCTCACTTTGCTATCTATTTACTCAGCCTGGGGTCAGCACCAGTTATCTAGACCTCTCTGCCTCTCTATCTACTCGTTCTGGAGTCACCATCATTTATCTAGACCCTCTCTTATTTGCTATCTATTTACTCAGCCTGGGGTCAGCACCAGTAATCTAGACCTCTCTGTCTCCCTATCTATTCACTCTGGAGTAACCATCATTAATCTCGACTCTCTTTTATTTGCAATTTATTTACTCAGCCTGGGGTCAGCACCAGTAATCTAGACCTCTCTGTCTCCCTATCTATTCACTCTGGAGTAACCATCATTAATCTCGACTCTCTTTTATTTGCAATTTATTTACTCAGCCTGGGGCAGCACCAGTAATCTAGACCTCTCTGTCTCCCTATCTATTCACTCTGGAGTAACCATCATTTATCTCGATCCTCTCTTATTTGCTATCTATTTACTCAGCCTGGAGTCAGCACCAGTAATCTAGACCTCTCTGCCTCCCGATCTACTCGTTCTGGAGTAACCATCATTTATCTAGACCCTATGTTATTTACTTACTCATTTAGACCCTATGTTATCTACTACCTATTTACTCACCCTGGAGTTAATATCATTACTCTAGGTTTTTGTTCTGTATCTTCAGAGTAATACTTCTGTTTCTTTTCAGTTTGTAATACTGATGTAAGTGACTTCTGTAAACCTTCAGGAACAAATGACTTAACACAGTCTATTGGCTGAGTTAATACCGTCCATCTGAAGAACAAAAATACATCGAACTGATATTACTTAAAGTGAGGCAGATAACCAAATTTCTTTTCAGCCAATAGTGTTAATTATTCTAAATATAAAAAAATGGTGTATAATTTATGGCGTATAGGGGTCCAAATGCTTCTAAACTTCTTGGTGTGTGTGTGTGTGTGTGTGTGTGTAGTGTGTGTGTAATCATTCATTAAAAAAGATATATACATGTATTGCGGTATACTATAAACTATTATATTATTTTTCAACACAGTTTCTATCTTTTTAAAAAAAGAAATATAACACCTCTATAGATCAGATGTCTATTTCCTTGCAAACTAAAGTAGTTGTATCAGTTTAGTCCTTAAACCATGCCTTTATGAAAGTATTGTTTTAGGAAATCTGGGTACCAGAAAATATAATTTCAAATTTTATAATTGATAACTGATGGCCAGTTCTAGACTATAGAGTGGAAAATTTAGTGGTCAAACTTTATTCAGGAAAGGCACAAAACCAATGCTGTAAAGAGCCATTTATCTTAAAGGTTTTGGTTTATGCAGGGTCAAGTTTTCATTAAAACTGAACCAACCAGTGAAGTCCAAACAAAATCAAAATATTTTCTTACAGCTGTTATATACTCCGGATTTTCTCACAGCTGTGATATACTCTGGATTTTCTCACAGCTGTGATAAACATGTACTCTGGATTTGTACTGACCATTTGGCCATTATGGCATTCAAGACAAGAAAGATAATACAATATTAAAGTGTATTTTCAATTTTTTTCAAATATTCATTCTGTAAGCAACTACTCCACTCTATTACATTTCCAAGTTATTTTCCCTGGATATATTGAAAACCCCTTTAACATTAAAAAAATGAGCTACTTAATGATAACAGTAAAGAGGGGGTTAAGCGTATATTACATGAAGTGTCAAACCTTATTTTCTGTCTGGTGACATTCTGTAGAGTTTGACATAATGTCTCTTTGTAACTGCCAGGAATTCCAGATATAATTGTCACTATAATCTAAAATAAAAGAAAAGCAGAAATATTTAACTGAATAACAAGTACTGTAAAACCTGTATATAAAGACCATCCACTGGACATAACAAGAATTTAATTGCAGACAGGTGAATTTTATACAGGGGTTCTTATTGAAGTAAGAATCAAAGGGACATTAAAACACTTGTAACTGGTTAAACTCTGGAATTTCTCTTAATACTCTTTCATTTATCAGCAGAATGGACTAGATCCTACTCAAGGATTTACAATGAAGCCTGGATCAGTTCTAGGGCTGTCACATATATTTTATGTACTTAGCCCAGGGCTCAAATCTTATGAAAAAACACAGTTAATTTTTATTGTAGAAATACAGTCAAAACTGTCTATAAAGACCATCCATGGGAATCAATAAAAGTGGACTTTATGGACAGGTGGCCTTTATATACAAGTTCAAATAATTATATAAGAGCAACTGGGATAGAATTTTATTGGCCTTTATAGTCAGGTGGCTCAGTTTATTCCAATTGGAGAAATTTCTCAGTTTATTTAGAAAAGTTAAAGGTATTAAACTTTGGCATTGTGCCTCAATTCTGCCCACAATTAAGCAATATGAATGACAACCTTGGCTCAAACCCACATCTTGTAGCCTTAAACATGTTATGACAACCCATGGCTCAAACCCACTTGTAGCCTTTTGTTAACCACTTGGCCATTTATATCTTGACTATGTAAATATCATACCTGATCTAAATCTTCTACTGTCTGTTCATCATTTTCTTCAGGTGTAACTTGTTTGTTTATGATGGCATTTAAAACAGATTGTTTTACTGGAACATTAATACAACTACTGGCTAATAAATGTGATAAAAATCTGAAAATAAAATAATTATAGGTATATAATATATAGGTCAAAGTTCAAGTACAAGATTAGTGTTCTTATTATAATAATCATTTCAAAACAGACTCATATCTCTAATATAGTTCAACTTTAAATCCACAAAGCCATGTCCTATATTTCTCGCATTTGTGATAGATTTGTCTCACTGAAATGGTGGTACAATATTTTTTTCAATATCTTGCACATGTGTAGCCTATCTCAATTGAATGGGGACTACTTTTTTCATTTGAAAAGGGACATAATTTAGTGGAAAAAAAATACATGGAAATGACAATAAAGAATTTTTTATGATGAATAATATTATTTTTTACTAAAAGATATTTATATATATATATATATATAAAGAGAAAAATTGGTGTTTTGTTCTGTCCTGTAGGTTCACATTCTGCTGTGTGTGAAACATTATTAGGTATTGTTACATGTCTTGTATTCATCCGCTAGCAAAATCTTGCATCATAATAGTAGGGATTCCAGTATTTTTTTTGTAAATTGTATGTGAGAAAAATAATCAATTACCCGACTGAGGTTGAGATGGGGAAATTCTGACCTCATGTTCTGATTTTTTTCATCTCATTTGAGGTGAAAATCAGTCCATGTGCACTCGATCAGAATTTCCCCATCTATACCTCCAACTTGTAATAGATTCTCTTTATCATTAACTTAATTTGTCTTGATGTAACAAGTACATATCATATTTATAGATTTCCTTAGTAGACTTTCACAGGTAGGTCTGACGAGATATCTACATACCTGTCTAAATTAGGTAATGATGCTGATGTTTTCTTAAATGAGGATGAATTAACAGATTCCTTTTCTTTCAGCCTAAATTTGGTTTGAATATGTGAATGTCTGAAAAAGAAAACAACATTAACACTTACTGACTTAACAGTCGTGATTTGTTATTTTTACATTTAAACAAATTTTCTGACTAAAAATCTGAGAACAATAAACTCTAAGTATATAGAACAAAAACAATTAATATATATAAAATAAATGAAGGTATTTGGTTCTGTGGACAATTTAATTTTAATTTTAAATCTATTTGCATTTAGTGGGAAGAACTTTCAAATTTTCACTTCTCACATTTTGTTTTTTCTTACAGTTGTGTTTTTGACAAGAATTTACATTCACCACTAAACAATTATTCAAAAGTTATGAAAATTTATTCTTCTTCATTTTTTTTTCAAACACAAACTCACAGTTCTATAAAGGATTTATGTAAATCATTGCTATGTTCTACTTTTGGAAGCTGTGTGTCTTCTTTCCAAACTGGTAAAACCTTAAAAATATATAAATAATTATAACAAAGAGTTCATGACATACAAGATTTCATCATAGAAAAACTCAAATGAGAAAACTTAGCTCATTATAGACAGCACATAAAGACAAATCCAAAATATGGGAAGATTTAATAGTTTAATACACATGTACATGTAGTTGTTAACAGCTGGCAAATATTTTCAAGAAAACAATAATTTTTTACTTTCTATATACACAGTTTCATATCTTTTGTCCGTTCATTTGCTTGGGAAAATCACAAATTTCACTTTATATCAAAAACAATCTTCATAAGCATAAACATTTCTATTAAACGTCTAATTAAAAGGATAATTTTTCTTTTATTTGGACAAGAAAAACCTTGTAAATGGCTACATTGTGACCAAGAACTCTTTAATTACACTAAAAATAAGAAATCTGAGGATCAAAGGAATGGTATGAATGAGGTCAGTTTTGTTGATACATTGTATAAGGTAATGTGTGTACCGATGTACATAATGATAACATCAACATAAAAGCTGAATCTCTCCCTTTTTACAATGACAAATATAGTATGAACAATACTTACCTCCATATATAACATTTTATAAGCTTTAGTCTTTGGTAAAAATGTGATATATATAATATTCTCTTTTGATAAAAGGTAAGCTGGTATTGTATGTCTCATTGTGACCTTGACTTCTACACATAACACTCGAACAGCACCAATTGAATCCTAAAATAATCAACAGCATTCATGATCTAATTGATGTGTAATGGTATAAGGGAGACAACTGAATCTGCTTGTAAAATGTTTTGAAACAACACAATATTTCTCCATATTCATATAAAAAACACTGAATGTTTTTTATTTATTATTCTAACATGAATATACTTGAAGATATAAATGTATATAAGAAATTATTTCAACAAATTTCAATTTGTTTAAACCAAGTGAAGGTTAAGTAACTGTCAGCAGAGTGCCTGAGTATGTGCCAAAGTATTGTAGCCATTAGCAGTGACACCCTTCTTTTCTGTATTGACAAAAAAAAAATGGATGGTGGAGGAAGCTAAAGTGTCCAAACAAAGCAAAGAAACTTGCAACTTTTTACACTAGGTTCTGCCTGGATGGGATTTTAACCTTGTCAGTATATGATGCTGTTACCTTCATGCTAAAGTCTGCACTTTAGAGAGTACTGTGACGGTATCTAAAATCTGATATGGCTATTAAACCCAATTTGGATTTAATTTTTGAGAAGAGCAAATAAAATAATATACAGTAGATACACAGCAACCACTACTACAGTAAAGCTCATGAACCAAAAATAGTATGTACAGTGTAACTTCCCAAAACCGACACCTCTAAATACCGACAACCTCCATAAACCGACATTGTCTGCCCGGGACGGATTTATTCGTATATAAATCATGTAATAAAAACTTCCGATATCTGACACCTCCGTATTCTGAACACCGACATAATTTGTCAGCTCAAATCGGCTTCTTTAACAGTAAATAAACTTCCGAATACCGACATTACCTGTGGAACAAATAATGTTTGAATGGTCACGAATGACAGCATGTGATGAGAACTCATATTACCGAGGGCTATGTATAACACCTGTTTACCTACAGTCGATGTTTACTAAATACATTAACTTATTAATTATAGTTATTATTATTATGTATCTGTATCGTATGTAATTTAAAATAAACAAACGTGTTTAAAACATTTTATTAAAATGTGCGTTGTTTATGTTTAAAAAAACAGAAGTTGGATGCCGAAAAGCTGCGTGATGTTTTTAGATGCAAGGCAAAGGATTTTCTCAAAACAATACAGCTTTGAACTTAAATAAATCACGTTCTATTTTCTTTTTTTTCTTTTCCTTTTTTTTTTTTTTAAAAATCTGAATGATTGATATGACCTCTTCTTCTCGGGCGAGAAAAATAAAATAAAATAACACAAACTTGAATACTGTTAGCAGGGCCCGATCTTTGTAGACGATAAGAACTACGTATTACAACTACGATGACAATGTATGCACATTTTTTATTGTTCAATTTGTTTAAGATAAAAAAAATATATAAATAACATTTAAAATATCACTTTACACGATGTAAGTGTTAACAAACACGATCGAATGCACACACATGAATACATTATAATAGCCATATCCGGTAACTGACTAACTTCTGACCTGGTAACGAACTGGAACGAACCGGATTCAAAACCGTTTTTTCAAACTTCTGAAAACCGACACCTCTGTAAACCGACCAAAATGACTGGTCCCGTGGAGTGTCGGTTTACGGAAGTTTCACTGTATATGTCTTTATCAATTAAACAAATGTAGTACTTACCCCATCATATAACTTTAAAGACAGCACATTAGAATTATCCAGTACAACCACTGAACCAGTATGAGAGTTGAAGATAATAACAGCATGTTCATATACATACAACTGTCCTGAAAAAATGTAAATATATCTTTGATTCATATAAAAGTTCATTATTATTATTTAGCATTAAACACATTTTACGCAATTTAAACATTAAACAACCAACTGAAATTTAATCAACTGAATGGAAATAGGAAATATCACAATCTAATGAAACTGTTATACAAATATCTCATAACAACATTTAAATACACCAAAGACTACCATTATCATGATTACGAGGTCTGTATATATGTCTTCGGTGGTCACCAAAATGAATTTGAATGTATCATCATAATAGGGTACTGTACTAAAAAACACCCATATAATTGATCAGTTGATGTACTTAATTACAAAATGCTACAGAATACTCTTTAAGATTTAGAAATAAATTTAATCTATTTTTAAAATCAGACCTACAAAGGTAGGTATATGTTTTCACTGACTTTACATTTCTTAATTTACCTTCAGATTGTGGAAAACTCATAAGTCTACTAGTGCCATAAGTAATATTTTCTCCTGGCATCAGTGTCTTTCCATACTTGTTACTCAGATCTCTCTTCAGATTATCTTGTAGGTTTGAAAACTGACCTGTCTCACTGACCTGTTTAAAACAACAAATACTTCAGTCAGGATATTAGGTATCCTGTTTATATACTAGAATTACAGCTGTATTTAAAAACGTGATGCTCAATGCTCAATAAAAAAAGACAATAATTTCTAAAACAAAATATTTTGGATGAAACTGTTGAAAATTAAGACTAAAATAAACATAAATACAATGTTTACAACATATATACATAATTATACAGCCTTAATATAACAGCAAATATGTACCAATAATAAATTCCATCTATCCATTCATGTTCATTTTATTTATTCTTCTAAAAGTCACATGTACTTTCACAAACAATAAATAGATATATATTAATATATAGGGCTCAGGAAAACTTTGACTCGGGTGTCAAACTTTCAAAGCAACCGTACCACCAATGCTGTGTAAAGCAAAAAAAAAATGTAATTGATGATGTATTTTTAAAAGATTTTAATTTTTTAATATCAAATAGATTTTAAAAAGGGTTTAATTACTACATAGAGGTTATTTAGGTACATGTAGTCAGGCTCATGTGTCCACACAGTGTTGATTTTGTACTGTTGGTGTTGATGGCACAAGGTTTGATGGCCATCTTTGTTAATTGAAAATCGTGCATTTCCTGAAGCTACACAAACTCAAGTGAACCTCATTTGGAGGCCTCTTTGATTGTATTTAGACTTTTCAAAATGATTTATTTATAACTGAACAATTTGCCAAGACTGTACAATGCATGTTGTAGTCTTATTTGACATCCCACATGGAACCTCTTTGATATAGTCTAACGACCATGACTTTCAAGGATCAACCCTCATTATCAGCTGTTTATGGCTTTTGTCTGTTAAGGGATGTGATAACTTAATAAACAACTTAACAACAAAAGTTATGATGATTTGGGCAATGAAACAAAAGGAATAGAATGAGACCATGGATTCTAACAAAAGTTATGATGATTTGGGCAATGAAACAAAAGGAATAGAATGAGACCATGGATTCTAACAAAAGTTATGATGATTTGGGCAATGAAACAAAAGGAATAGAATGAGACCATGGATTCTAACAAAAGTTATGATGATTTGGGCAATGAAACAAAAGGAATGGAATGAGACCATGGATTCTAACAAAAGTTATGATGATTTGGGCAATGAAACAAAAGGAATAGAATGAGACCATGGATTCTAACAAAAGTTATGATGATTTGGGCAATGAAACAAAAGGAATAGAATGAGACCATGGATTCTAACAAAAGTTATGATGATTTGGGCAATGAAACAAAAGGAATAGAATGAGACCATGGATTCTAACAAAAGTTATGATGATTTGGGCAATGAAACAAAAGGAATAGAATGAGACCATGGATTCTAACAAAAGTTATGATGATTTGGGCAATGAAACAAAAGGAATAGAATGAGACCATGGATTCTAACTGATTAATAAACAAAAGCCTAATTATTAGATCTGTAGTATTTATTGAAAACGGTTGACAGTGAAAGCAAACAATACTCGAGTAATATAATGACCAACAAACATATTTAAATTTACATGTCCAATTAACTGAATTTTAATTTTAAACTGAAATGTCCGACAAGTGATCTTTCACAGCAGACATAAATATTTTTGTTGGACATATCTGGCAAATCTGACTGTTTCCGGACCCCTGATTAAAACTTACAGCCCAGGCTCTGTAACAGGAAAATGTGTCCAGTTAAACACATTGGCTGGTTATCCAAGATAAAGAATTAATAGATATATAAACACTTACAGCCCAGGCTCTGTAACGTGGGATGTGTCCAATTAAACACATTGTCTGGTTATCCAGGACAAAGAATTAATAGATATATAAACACTTACAGACCAGGCTCCGTAACGTGGGATGTGTCCAGTTAAACACATTGTCTGGTTATCCAGGACAAAGAATTAATAGATATATAAACACTTACAGACCAGGCTCTGTAATGCCAGATGTGTCCAGTTAAACACATTGTCTGGTTATCCAGGACAAAGAATTAATAGATATATAAACACTTACAGACCAGGCTCTGTAATGCCAGATGTGTCCAGTTAAACACATTGTCTGGTTATCCAGGACAAAGAATTAATAGATATATAAAAACTTAAAGACCAGGCTCTGTAACGTTGGATGAGTCCAGTTAAACACATTGTCTGGTTATCCAGGACAAAGAATTAATAGATATATAAACACTTACAGACCAGGCTCTGTAACGCGAGATGTGTCCAGTTAAACACATTGTCTGGTTATCCAGGACAAAGAATTAATAGATATATAAACACTTACAGACCAGGCTCTGTATCGCGAGATGTGTCCAGTTAAACACATTGTCTGGTTATCCAGGACAAAGAATTAATAGATATACAATGTATAAACACTTACAGACCAGGCTCTGTAACGCCAGATGTGTCCAGTTAAACACATTGTCTGGTTATCCAGGACAAAGAATTAATAGATATATAAACACTTACAGACCAGGCTCTGTAACGCCAGATGTGTCCAGTTAAACACATTGTCTGGTTATCCAGGACAAAGAATTTAAAGCTATATAAACGCTTACAGACCAGGCTCTGTAACAGGGAATGTGTCCAGTTAAACACATTGTCTGGTTATCCAGGACAAAGAATAAATAGATATATAAACACTTACAGACCAGGCTCTGTAACGTGAGATGTGTCCAGTTAAACACATTGTCTGGTTATCCAGGACAAAGAATTAATAGATATATAAACACTTACAGACCAGGCTCTGTAATGCCAGATGTGTCCAGTTAAACACATTGTCTGGTTATCCAGGACAAAGAATTTAAAGCTATATAAACACTTACAGACCAGGCTGTGTAACAGGGAATGTGTCCAGTTAAACACATTGTCTGGTTATCCAGGACAAAGAATAAATAGATATATAAACACTTACAGACCAGGCTCTGTAACGTGAGATGTGTCCAGTTAAACACATTGTCTGGTTATCCAGGACAAAGAATTAATAGATATATAAACACTTACAGACCAGGCTCTGTAACAGGGAATGTGTCCAGTTAAACACATTGTCTGGTTATCCAGGACAAAGAATTAATAGATATATAAACACTTACAGACCAGGCTCTGTAACGCCAGATGTGTCCAGTTAAACACATTGTCTGGTTATCCAGGACAAAGAATTAATAGATATATAAACACTTACAGACCAGGCTCTGTAATGCGAGATGTGTCCAGTTAAACACATTGTCTGGTTATCCAGGACAAAGAATTAATAGATATATAAACACTTACAGACCAGGCTCTGTAACGCGAGATGTGTCCAGTTAAAAACATTGTCTGGTTATCCAGGACAAAGAATTAATAGATATATAAACACTTACAGACCAGGCTCTGTAACGTGAGATGTGTCCAGTTAAACACATTGTCTGGTTATCCAGGACAAAGAATTAATAGATATATAAACACTTACAGACCAGGCTCTGTAACGCGAGATGTGTCCAGTTAAACACATTGTCTGGTTATCCAGGACAAAGAATAATAGATATATAACCACTTACAGACCAGGCTCCGTAACGCCAGATGTGTCCAGTTAAACACATTGTCTGGTTATCCAGGACAAAGAATTAATAGATATATAAACACTTACAGACCAGGCTCTGTAACGGGGAATGTGTCCAGTTAAACACATTGTCTGGTTATCCAGGACAAAGAATTAATAGATATATAAACACTTACAGACCAGGCTCTGTAACGCCAGATGTGTCCAGTTAAACACATTGTCTGGTTATCCAGGACAAAGAATTAATAGATATATAAACACTTACAGACCAGGCTCTGTAACGCCAGATGTGTCCAGTTAAACACATTGTCTGGTTATCCAGGACAAAGAATTTATAGCTATATAAACACTTACAGCCCAGGCTCTGTAACGGGGAATGTGTCCAGTTAAACACATTGTCTGGTTATTCAGGACAAAGAATTAATAGATATATAAACACTTACAGACCAGGCTCTGTAACGCGAGATGTGTCCAGTTAAACACATTGTCTGGTTATCCAGGACAAAGAATTAATAGATATATAAACACTTACAGACCAGGCTCTGTAACGGGGAATGTGTCCAGTTTAACACATTGTCTGGTTATTCAGGACAAAGAATTAATAGATATATAAACACTTACAGACCAGGCTCTGTAATGCGAGATGTGTCCAGTTAAACACATTGTCTGGTTATCCAGGACAAAGAATTAATAGATATATAAACACTTACAGACCAGGCTCTGTAACGTGGGATGTGTCCAGTTAAACACATTGTCTGGTTATCCAGGACTAGAGTTCCATCTACAAAAACAAATAAATCATATTACATGTATATGAGGAAGATACTTAGATAATTCAAAGCTGCATTATATTTTGATTTTCAGTGACAAAGATAAACTCTTTGGACAAAATACTGACTTTGACTAATCAATTACATTTGATAAATGATGCTTGGGGGTTTTTTTTTTTTTTTTTTTTTGGTTGCTGTAAATGAACTTTACACACCTTAATGATTCATCTGAAAGAATTGTTGAATTTTCATTAATGATATTATAATCTAATCATTAATCATATTATAATTTAGATATCTTAATAATTTGATGTTTAGTATCTTTGTACAAATATTATAATTACATTCATTTGGTAGTACAGTGCAACTTCCGAATACCAGCCCTTCTAAAAACCGATCACCTCCATAATCGGAACATGCCAGACCGGTCCCGAATTTATCTTTCTTTGTTTATATTAAAATAAACTTCTATAAACCGGTCCCTCTGAATTCCGAACACCGGCCTTTTTTAAGTGCCGAAAGCATGTAACATCTTAATAATTTACTTTCAAAACCGGCCTTTGGGAGTCGCAATGCATCAATAAACCGTAACGGACAGGTGATTTTCTATCTGCTAATCCGATTACTAAAAAAACAACATATCGTAATGCGCACATCATTGTACTGATAGACCGGATTACCTGTGCAGACATGCTTGAATAAATAATTTAATCGATTTTAATTTGTTTCCTTTATTGTTCGATAATCTAATTATTGCAATTATTGTCTTTCTGATGGTTTTGATCTCTTTATTTTGAGTTTTTTTACCCGTCAAGTACCCCTCACTTGAATATGATCAAAACGTTTTATAAACAATTAGTTTATATCACCCGCACAATACAAAAAAAAAAAAAAATTAAGAAATTTTTTTTATTTAAAAAATCATTGTTTTCTTTCTTTTTTTATTTAGACACTTTTAAACAATATTATTACTATTTAATATCCAAACATTCCCGTCACCATGATCCAGACACCGGTCACTAGAGATACCAAATAAGCTTTTAATTAACGAATAGGTCATCGTTTTAAGTGATTTAGATATATTTTTGCCTCATATGTTGTTAATAGCGTAACCAATTTATAAAAAAATATATTTTGAAAAATAAATTGTTTTATTTTGAACCGGAAACAGCAACTTGTGTGTTTGACTAAAACAAGCAGCACACATGTATCCGTTTTGGATATTGTACAGTTGGTTGTAATAACCTTCCAGTTTGTAAGCTTTGGATTTATACACAAGGTACTTGTTAAGTTCAAGAATTACATGCAAGATCAATGCTTATAAAAATGTATTGACATTTACGTATTTTGTCAATGCATCATTTGATAAAATTCTGAAATGGAAGTGATTCGGACTGGATCGGACTACCGGATTAATAAGGCCCTCTAAATACCGACCCCTCTGAAAACCGGCCAAATTCCTTGGTCCCATACGAGGCGGTATTTGGAAGTTGCAATGTAGTTATTTTTTAATCTAGATTCTATATCTCAATATTTTATCAAAAAACGTGCATAGTTACACGTTCTTACTCTTCTTTTATAATAACTACCCCTTCATTACATTGCCCCTTTGTTTATCAAAACAACTTTTACATTGTGTTTTCCTATACATTTTAGTGTTTTCCTATACAATTTAGTGTTTTTCTATACATTTCAGTTTATTTCTCCTAAGTTGATTGTCTAATATCTTTATTATACTTAAAGTCTGATCTTATGTAACTGAAGGTTTTACTGTACAAAACCTTTCAAAGTTTTGTACTTCTAATGAGTAATTAACTAGTGTTCTAAAATCATGTAAGTGTAAAATAATTTACATAGGAAAAAAAAATAGAATATCTGCACATCTAGCTAGCTAACAAACAACTTGAAACTTCATGACAGATATTACATTGGACTCCAAAGATAATATTCAAGTTAAAAATACATGCCTTCATTTTGTACATGTAATACTGAATCTAGGAAGATTTCTGAAAACACAAGTGAACCAACTGGTTTGATGGGACTGTTACTGCTAGGAACATCGGTCAAGGTAATGGAGGCCAACTTAACCATCAAACACTTTGTTCCTTCCTTTGTTTCATGTAAACTACAAAATATAAAATGAAACTTTGAAGTTACAATAAACAATTATCTGCTATATATTTAAAGTACAAAGTACAAAAAAATTAGCTCATAACTGTAGGAAAGACACTCTTGAACTCAAACATAATAGTCATAAGAATGTAGTTTTCATCATTGATCATTAGATAGCTAGCTATCAAGGTGTATCAGTTTCATCACTTATTTATTTCCAATAACTAGGTAATTGAAAATTCTGAAATTAAAGATAGAAATATTTTACAAAAAATACTTGGGTACTGCAAACAAATATCCATTCTTTATTTCCTGAAAAAATGTTATAGTGGAGGAAAAATGATGTGTTTATTTTCCCAACTTACTGTTGCACCCTAAGTGGTATCATACCCATGTAAATAGTAGGATAACAAGTCCAAAAGATAGTGATTTCATTTTTCTTAATGTATTTGGAACAAAAGGTGAATTTACTGCATGAAAAAAAAACCCCAATAATTATCTAGTATTTTCATGCTTTGGTCAGACCCAACAAGGGTTCAAATCCTAACCTTCCACTTAATATACGTAGTGAGCACTCTACCAACTGAGCTGCCCTTGTGGTTTTAAAATTCAAATTTCTAACTTTTTTATTTCAAGACAGCAAACTAAAATACAAATTTTGAATTTAATAATTCTCCAGATTGTGCTACTGGGGAATATAAAATACATTATACTTACTGCCCATTATTATCATAGGATTCTAATGTAAACACAATGTTTGACCTGTAAAAAATCAAACATAAACTGATAAACAATTTAGTATAAGATAAATGTATTTACAAAAAATGTGAAAAACAATTCTGTGAACAAAAGTTATTTGCCCTGTAAATAGAAGATATTTGTCCTTGTGTTACAAATCTTTTCTGTGAACAAAAGTTATTTACCCTAGTGTTACAAATCTTTTCTGTAAACAAAAGATATTTGTCCTTGTATTACAAATCTTTTCTGTGAACAAAAGATATTTGCCCTTGTGTTACAAATCTTTTCTGTAAACAGAAGATATTTGTCCTTGTGTTACAAATCTTTTCTGTGAACAAAAGTTATTTGTCCTTGTGTACAAATCTTTTCTGTGAACAAAAGATATTTGTCCTTGTGTTACAAATCTTTTCTGTGAACAAAAGATATTTGTCCTTGTGTTACAAATCTTTTCTGTGAACAAAAGATATTTGTCCATGTGTTACAAATCTTTTCTGTGAACAAAAGTTATTTGCCCTTGTGTTACAAATCTTTTCTGTAAACAGAAGATATTTGTCCTAGTGTTACAAATCTTTTCTGTAAACAGAAGATATTTGTCCTAGTGTTACAAATCTTTTCTGTAAACAGAAGATATTTGTCCTTGTGTTACAAATCTTTTCTGTAAACAGAAGATATTTGTCCTTGTGTTACAAATCTTTTCTGTGAACAAAAGATATTTGTCCTTGTGTTACAAATCTTTTCTGTAAACAGAAGATATTTGTCCTTGTGTTACAAATCTTTTCTGTGAACAAAAGATATTTGTCCTTGTGTTACAAATCTTTTCTGTAAACAGAAGATATTTGTCCTTGTGTTACAAATCTTTTCTGTAAACAGAAGATATTTGTCCTAGTGTTACAAATCTTTTCTGTAAACAGAAGATATTTGTCCTAGTGTTACAAATCTTTTCTGTAAACAGAAGATATTTGTCCTAGTGTTACAAATCTTTTCTGTAAACAGAAGATATTTGTCCTAGTGTTACAAATCTTTTCTGTTAACAAAAGGTACTTGCCCTAGTTTACCAATCTTTTCTGTAAACAAGAGGGCCATGAAGGCCCTGGAGGCTCACCTGAAAATGATGTACACTCAGATTGATTTTGGCAAACTGAAGCTTCTATTTTTAAAAGAGATTTTTCCTATATTTCGAACTAGTGAACTACTTCTTAATCACCAAGACCCATATACGAACACTTTGTGCTCAGGTGAGCTAACAAAAGATACTTGCTCTAGTGTTACAAAACATTTCTGTCAACAAAAGCTAATTCCACTAGTGTAACAAAACGTTTCTGTAAACAAATGTTACTTGCCCTAGTGTTACAAACCTTTTCTGTAATCAAAAGTTACTTGCTCTAGTGTTAAAAAACATTTTTGTAATCAAAAGATACTTGCTCTAGTGTTACAAAACATTTCTGTAAACAGAAAGTACTTGCCCTAGTGTCACACAACGCTTCTGTAAACAAAAGGTACTTGCCCTACAGTTACAAGCCTTTTCTGTAAACAAAAGTAATTTGCTCTAGTGTTACAAAACATTTCTGTAAACAGAAAGTACTTGCCCTAGTGTTACACGTTTCTGTAAACAAAAGGTACTTGCCCTACTGTTACAAGCCTTTTCTGTAAACAAAAGTCATTTACCCTAGTGTTACAAAACATTTCTGTAAACAGAAAGTACTTGCCCTAGTGTTACACAACGTTTCTGTAAACAAAAGGTACTTGCCCTACTGTTACAAGCCTTTTCTGTAAACAAAAGTCATTTGCCCTAGTGTTACAAAACTTTCTGTAAACAAAAGTAACTTGCTTAAGTGTTACCAAACGTTTATGTAAACAATTGTTACTTGCCCTAGTGTTACAAAACATTTCTGTAAACAAAAGGTACTTGCCCAAGTGTTACCAAATGTTTCTGTAAACAATTGTTACTTGCCCTAGTGTTACAAAACATTTCTGTAAACAAAAGGTACTTGCCCAAGTGTTACCAAATGTTTCTGTAAACATTTGTTACTTGCCCTAGTGTTACAAAACATTTCTGTTAACAATTGTTACTTGCCCTAGTGTTACAAATCTTTTCTGTAAACAAAAGGTACTTGCCCTTGTGTTACAAACCTTTCTGTAAACAAAAGATATTTGTCCTTGTGTTACAAATCTTTTCTGTAAACAAAAGGTACTTGCCCTAGTGTTACAAAACAATTCTGTGCACAAAAGTTACTTGCCCTAGTGTTACAAATCTTTTCTGTAAACAATTGGTACCTACCCTTGTGTTACAAATCTTTTCTGTAAACAATTGGTACCTACCCTAGTGTTACAAATCTTGTCTGTAAACAATTGGTACCTACCCTAGTGTTACAAATCTTTTCTGTAAACAATTGGTACCTACCCTAGTGTTACAAATCTTTTCTGTAAACAATTGGTACCTACCCTAGTGTTACAAATCTTTTCTGTAAACAATTGGTACCTACCCTAGTGTTACAAATCTTTTCTGTGCACAAAAGTTACTTTCCCTAGTTTTACAAATATTTTCTGTAATTAAATGGTAATTGCCCTAGTGTTAAAAATCTTTTCTGTAAACAAATGTTACTTGCCCTAGTGTTAAAAACTGTGAAGTTAATTATATTCATCATACAGTCTTTATATGATAAAATATTAACCTTTTCTGTAGGTACTTGGTAAGTGTAGGACTGTTTAGTTTGTTACAATCATCACACAGTCTTTCAATTGCTGTTGCTCTAGCCTGAAATTTACATAAACCAAACATTTAAAGCTTAATCTTATATGAATGTTATCATTTATCAAAAAGACAAATCTATTACTTACTTCAGTGTCTATTATGGAAAATAAAGTTTGAACACAATTATTTTGAAACAATGGATAATTTAGTCATTATTATGATCTTAACAAGTACTCTTAATCTAAATTGAAGTCCAATGCACTAACAGTACTTGAAATTTTATCATACATGTTACAGTGGAAATGTGGAATATGAAACTCAATATGAAAACAAAACCTGAATATTTTGGGTTATATGGGCCAAGTGGTAGCAATAACCTTCAAATCTAAGTCATTTCACCATTGTTGGCTTAACCCCTTTTTTTAAATGATTTTAGGCTGTGTGTCAGTATAAATGACTAACTACAAACATCTATCCACTACATTACAGTGTACTGTACTAGCATACTTATCTTATGGTTAGTGTAAAAAAAGTTCAGGACAGATCAGAAACACTTGATCAACCTCAAGTATTATATGCATTTAGATTTAGATTAAGTAATCCTCAAGATAAATAAAAGTTGTTTTATTTAACAGGCTTAAAAATTGCTGAATTTGTAACCGTAGAATCTCCAAAGCAGCATTATTATTGGATTGAACCAAGATAGAACAATGTTTTTGTTTCTTAGTACATGTATATAAAACAATATGTACATCATAAATTCAACTTTTTTAATTTCATATTGCAAAGTTAAAAATTTAAAAGCTAAATGTTACAAATTTCTTAAAATTACCAGCAAAGCATTCCTCTACTTAAAGTATTCTCTGTGTGTGTGTGTGTGTGTGTGTGTGTGTGTGTGTGTGTGCATGTTTACCTTGTGAACACTTAATGTTGTAGAATATATATTAATGGCCTCTAAGACACACTCCACCATTGATGCATAAACTTGTGTCAACACTCTACAATTAATAAATACAGCATCAAAAAGCTGGAAAGATGATAACTTTTCAGCACAAAAATTTCATGCTTATTTTATAATTTTGTTTTAAATTTTATGCATTAAAGTATGATAAACTGGTGAACACTATATGTGTAATGTATTATTTTTTAACATAAACTTTTACGGCAAATCTTTAGTTCAATAATGTTAGGACATGACTGCCACCTGGTTTTAATGATATAATTCTTGACGTGAAATATTTAAAAAATTACCATTAAATTTGATGGTATATTCTTCCAAAAATTTAATTTTTGCTTAATTAACCATAATGTATTGATAAATAAACATCTTGCAACTAGCTAAAAATTGTCACAGAATTGTTAAACAATATTTATCAAACCAAAATCTTCCTTTCTAACATGTACTGAGACTATAAATTTATTAATATTGCACTAAGATCAACCCTAAATATTGGCATGTCACTACTATTTTACAACACACATAAAAAATACCAACTAAGCAAACCTACAATGTCCAGCTGAGAGTCTTATAATGTTGGACAAAGTAAAGTGATTGTGTAAAAAATGTAACAAAAATATCTTGCTGGAAGTAACATTTATAGGACCAATATTTACTGACATATAATATATAACTTTAACAGATCTGACAATATTAAAAGGACAGAGCTGTTGTAAAACAGACAAGAGGCTTGATGCACCTGAATGCTCACCTGGTATATAACGATTTAAATAATATAATTCAAATACTATCCATTGTGCTTAAAGTAAGCTAATTATTACATGTATTATTCTTTCTTTAATGAAACACTTGAAGTGAAATCAGCGATGTCTACATGTGTATGACCTAGCATCACTCAGAAAAGCTTTATATGAATTTAGCTGATGTAAGGTAAAACAACATCAACAAAAAATTTACAAAAATTGTATAAAATAAACTATAACAATATAAAACTTACCTTGTATCTTCATCTTCAACATTGATTTCATTAATATTTAAGTTGCTACCTGATAAAATATATATATAAAAAAATAATCTTGAAGTTAAAATCATCATAAGTAATATACTATTACATAACAATGTGCCTATGTTTATTTGATGTGGGGGATTTATAAATTGTCTACTGTGATTTATGGCTTTAATGTTTTATCAGAACAACTCATCTTTTGTTGAATTATTTTTAAATGTCAATGTCTTAATTGTCAACAGGCAAAACCTATTTTAAAATATATGGGCAGACAAAGGCTCTGACACAGAACAGAAGCAACCATAAGCTACAGAATGAACTCTACTGACCAGGTAACCACTATGCTTTGAAACAATCAGTGGTAAATATTCACTAGGTAGGGGGCACACTGGCATGTTATCCAACCTGATAACATCTGTACAGAATATTTTTTTCTAGTGGACATTTATTCTTTAAAATAATCCTAAAATAATTCAAGACTGCATATCAATAAGTAAATGTATCTTGAAAAGAGGTGTACAACATCATAAATCCACCAACCAAGAGCTTAATGTCTGGATACAAATGAAGAAATCTTGACAGGAGGTTCTAAAACCCCCATTACTTCATTTCATAATAATGTTGTCTTTTCAGGTAAACATCTAATTTCAGTACAATCTTGTTTTAATCTCCCTTGTTTACTATGCCACCTCTCTTAACCAAAGTTTTGACTTCCTAAAGTCTTCTTTTATATATTTAAGTCTTCTTCAATTTATGCCCAAACCTGTATAACACCAAAATTGAACTAAACAAAAAGTGTCAACCAATCTGGGTTTTACTGTCTGCAAATCCTTATCACTCTGTTATGAGGTATGGCAAAAACTCAAAATAACATTTAATAACAGACTTGGGATACTTTTGAAGCATTTGGGTGATCATTTTAAATTGTTTTGAAATAAAAGTATGTTTATAAATGTCTGCAACTTTCTGGTTATGTTGAGATTGTATTTGATCACAGAAAACTCATTTTACATTCATGTACATACAAGATTTTCTCTATTTATCATACTTTATCTAAGCAACAAATAAGTCTGTAAGACGTAATAATCAGATTTACAGACAGATTGACCATAGCTCAGAGGGTTTATATAATTTGTTGATCAGGTGACATTTAATTAATGATTGTTAAGTAAATTGTCTAGTTTGGTACAGAATGTCCTGTACATGACAGATTGTGTAGACTCGTGTAGATAAGTTGGTATGCTGCAAGTCAATATTGTCTCATTTGTCATCTGTGACATGATATTCCCTTGGCAAAATATTCATAGTCTCAATTAATCCGACAGAAAACAAAAAACGGGGAAAAAAATTATAAAATTAGATGTCTTGTCTTTCTTAGTTTTATAGTCACCAAAGTATTTGGTGTTAAACAAACCCAAATTTTGACATAATGTTATCTACTTCAGAAAATAAAACTTACATCTCAATATATGGTAAGTAGAAGGCACAGACGGCATGATAGCCTTGAGAAATTCTAAAACCATTATGTATAATGAAATTCTGATTCATCACCATCAACAGCTTATTTATTTATTTATTTATATTTTAGCAGAATAAGTGGTCTGGCAGTAAATTGACTTAGCAAGGCTAAATTATAAAGAAAAACATACTAAAAATGGATTTTTGGACTCTCTCATATTGGTAATATTTGAGATGACAGAGTAATTAAATGGCATTATAAAGAGGATTTACATTACTAGAAAGTCTGGATTACTTCAGAGACTGAACCAAATACATATAAATAACTCTCTCTCTCTCTCTCTCTCTCTCTCTCTCTCTCTCTCTCTCTTTCTCTCTCTCTCTCTCAGATTCTCTCATATATGCACACTTTTACATATGACTACATTAGACAAACAAGCTGTTGGTATTTATATAAACTCAGATAATGTAATAAACAAGACAAGAGTATTCAATATGACAATATAATTGTAAGATTATTTTATTGTGTAATCTTAACAAAATTTCCTTCTTTGTAATAAAAGTTTGTCTCTTACAAATACATCAGAATGTCTGAAATATGTACAAGTCATGCCATATAAAGGATGACATGATTGTAAAGTTTACAACAATAGGATAATAGTAACTGGTAGAAGATCAGAATTATTAATATTACACTGGTGTATTATGATTTTTATTACATGGCTGTATTACATGGACTTTGGGACACATTATATAATAAATGTGTATATGCCCTGGTATTTTGACATGATGAGTATCACATTTTTCAGGTTAATATATCATTATGTCTACCTCACAGAAAGTCAATAACTGTATATTGTTGTCTAAAATGTTTCCGATAATGAATTACAATGTCTAATCAATAGAAAATTTTATCTTTACATTTTATCATAATTTCATCAATTCTCAGGAAAACTGGTGGATTATTCTGAGATCTGTTGGTTAAGATGGAATAAAATGTCATGATTGAACACACATTTCAAATTCTGATTGGAAGCCATTTAATCATTTAAAATACATTTTTTAAACCCCATAAAACTGTAAATGAAATCTATTTCTCCTAAATCAACCTGGTTAGATTATAAAATATATTGACAACTTTACAAGAATCTTAATCTTACACAATACAGAATTTAAAAAATACTGACAGCATTTGTGTGGTATAAATTCTCTAAACAATATACGATGATGGAAAACATAAAATTTATCCTGGTAAATGTAAAATAAGGTGTCTCCATAGTTATTAAATCTGACATAGCATGCGGAACACAATTCCAGTTAAAACATAATCTAATGTGCAATATGCATGTCAATAGTTTATGATAGATGTCACAAATCAAATACAAGCTATCTTCCAATAAGAGAAGATAAAATGAATCTATCTTTATGATTTCAATACAAAAGACCTTGTCTTTTTATTTATGATGGTCAACAAAGTTTAATTTCAAAACCTTCATTTCAGCCAGTACCCTTTTTACTCACACATCAAGCTGTTTAATTTACATCATAATATAGATATAACTTGTTATACACCGGTATAATGCTTTACAATAACCTTGTTACCTTATTTTGTTGTCCCAATATAAATTTTTCCCCCCTTCAATATCCCCACACATCTTTATAACGAGAAAAATATTAAACAAATAGTGCAGATTGTTTATTTTTGCAAGACTTTCCTTCTTAAACAAGATGCCAATGAGCTTACCGGTAATCAATTACCAGAGATCATGTGTCCCATATTTCAACAGCGGTCTAACAGTCAATTATAATAATTACAGGGACTGTAAAAATTTTCCCAGTTTGGGTCCCACTCACCAAGATATTTGAAAATAAAATATTAATTGTTAAAAGAATGCAACAGAAATATCTAAGGTTTAGCAACAGTATACTTATACAAAAAATTAAAAGAATAGCAAAAGTACAAAAGTCAAAACTAGGTCAAGAACTTAATTATTGACCTTGACCCCAAATTGAAAGTCATTTTAAGAATACATTTTTGTGTAAAGTTTGAAACTAGGTATCTTAAGAATGTTATACATGAAATATTGAGGGGACTTTTTAAGGTTTTTACTATTTCACCCCATATCAGGGGTCCATAGGAAACTGAGAGCCTTGTTGTTGGACAATATTATGATGTTGCTATGAGTTGACATGGCCTAAACTATTGTTAATGTCACATACTGTCGGTTATTCACTGTATGACTATCATGGTCTAATAATGCAATAAGTATTTATTACAGAGGTAATTGGGAAACTTAATGAAAATACATGTATTCTTACCAATATACATGCCTATACAAAGTGTATTTTTCAGATAACTAACCATTTCAATATTTATATTCTTTTACCAATGAACCCATGACCTTGACATATATATCAAAATTACTGTTATTTAAGAATTGATCTCGTGTTTGGTAATGTATATACAAAGTAACTGCTAAGTTTTGCTGTGCCATATGTGCACATTCCTCATCAGTGACACAATGGGCCAAAAAGTTTGATAAATAAAAAACATAACCCAAACAGTTGAAGATTAATGAATCCAAAGTTCCAAAATTATATTACTGTATCCAAATTCTGGGAACAATCCTTAGTTTTAAATAAATTTCAAAAATAAAGACGGCTGAAAATTTTGCTACATGGTATATTTTCTGATAGCCTATTGAGTTATGGATACCCTCGGGGAGTTTAACTCCACCAGCAGCAGTACCCTCTCATTAGATACGAAGGCTAGTAAAGCATGTGCAAATTTGCACACAATTCACTAGCCTTCATAGCTTAATATATGTTACCAAACATGAAGTTGATTCTTATATTTACAATTTTAGTCATATCCCTGTGTAAAATCATAAAATAAACTATGTATAAAATCATAATATACCAATACTTGGACCTTCATACATTAAATAGCTTTTTGACAGACTCGTGTATATATGCTAGTTTCGGACCAAGTCTAACACATATTTTTTTTTTGCGATATATTTACAAATAAATCACGATATAGCTATTATATTTATTATGCATAAGTACATATTTTGAGAAGTTTATGTATAAACATAACATGTGCTTTTTATAAATAGATCAGGAAACCCCCTGACATCTGTTTACAATTTTTTGTGTATTCCTATGCCCTTAGTTGTTACATCACATAACTGCATATTCTATACTGAAGTTATAAGGCTGTGAAATGGGGAGTCTAACAAGGGTTAAGATAATACAAAATATTAGCTATTGTAAATATATCAAAATTAATTCTTTAATACAGGTACATACTTACACCAAAATTTTAGTGTTCCAGATAAATAACCATTTAAATATTCTAACTAGTTTTATATCTTATACTGAAGTTCAATTCAACCTGCTTTGCAAACTTGTAAGGGCAACCCATACAAACAAACACACACACACACACACACACACATATATATATATATAAATGTATATATTCAGGGAACATTCCTGTCAAGTAAAAACTTAACAGATGCATGACAAACAGTTTATCATAGTGATATTTCATCTGAGTCTTTAGGCTCAGGTGAGCTACAATGCTGACATTTTATATAATTAGTAAGACTTCCTATTTAACAAATAGTGATAGGTTATATATTATTGTAAGACTTCTGATTAAACAAATGGTGACAAGTTATATATTTATGTAAGATTTCTTCTGGAACAGTTGTGGACATAAAGTACCGGTATATTTTGTATGACTTCCTATTCCTTTTGCTAATTTTTTTTATGTTTGACTTAATAGTCTATTGAAACTGATTATGGTATTTAAAAACTTCTGATGGACCAGGAATTTCACATTCCTGAATTACAAGTATTTGTGTGATAAGATATTGTTACATATAAGTACTGATTGGGTTGTAATTAGTGCATTGTATTATGTGTTCTAGAGTCCTTACTACTACCTTCTATAACCTATGTTCAGTTCTGTACCACTGATGGCACACTTATTTATTAATACTCTGACTTTCAACAAAATAGATCTTTGATAAATTATCTCAAGTATATGGTCATCAATGAAGAATTGATCAATAAAATGCTCCAAAATACATAATCAAACCCTAAATCCAATAACGTTAGAGTTGTGTGAGTTACACTGTATTTGAAACATGTACTAACTACTGCTGGAAATGTTAACATTCTGTTTCTTTTTTTTTTTTAATTCGTAAATTTAAATGACTTAAAAAGAAGAGAAATGCATTACATTAATTCACAATCATAACTAAAATCCCCCAAATGACTTACTGCTAGTGTGTTATAATACATGTATTTCATAAAAAAAGATAGTTATAAATTGCTAAACACAAACAATTATCGTTAATAACAAATACTACAGAGATCTATCCAGCATCATTCTTCATTATTACCAGTAATTATGTATAACATGGAATAATAATAAAGATAAAGTAGAAAACAACATAGAAATTATCTGTATATTGTATCAACACTTTCTGTGAGAAATTAACATGAAAATACTGGCACATACAATGAGATTCATGACATTCACAAACAAAATGAAGTATCATTAATGGTATTGTTGCATACAAGACTCTTTATTAAAGTAAAATAATCAAAAAATTTATTTACTGTATGAAAGATTAAGTTTGTTTTTCCTACCAATGTTAATTAGTAAACAAACTTCTTTTTGTTAATAAAACCGACCGTCCAAATATGTCTATATTTACAAAGCCCCCCCCCCCCCTCCTTTCTCTCTCTCTCTCTCTAGCTTGGTAATTAGGAATGCTAATTTACTAAGAGACTAATTACACTGTGTATTTTATTGTATCTCTACAGAGACATATTGTATACAGAATTTAAGCTTATTTCTCAGCTTCAACCCTGCTATAACATAAAACAGCAAGATGTACATTAAGAATGGATGATCTATCTGCTTTGGCATTATAATCAATACTTTGTAAGTTACTGAAACCCATCACGTTTTTACAATGTCAGCGATAACATAATCATAACTTACTCACATACTCAAATCACTATACTTCCTTTTTTTACTGACACTTTACAGTAATTATAAAAGTCTTACTGTGATCATAGATTACACATATAAGTCAACTCTTATGATTAAAATATTTTTGTTTTTAGATGATTGCCAAAAGAGCATGTCAAGACAATTTATTCACACAATTTTTTTATGACATTTTTCAACCTTTTTATCTATTTTGTTCCCCAACATTTAATTCTCAGTTTTGTTTCACCTATTTATTATAAATCATACAATTTGCCATTACACTATGTGCAGATCCCTTACCAAGCCTTACCAAACATCCTCAAGGCTACAAAACAGTCACATGTTTCATTAAAATCAATATTGCAACTGTGAATCTTTCTTTTATACAAGCAAGAAAACTCCAAGGATAAAAACAATCAACTAAGATTAGTATTTACTAGGTTTACAGGAGTTAATTATCCAAACAATATATCATCATCATCATCATCATAATTATCATAAAGTAGTTCTGATGTTATCAGGAAAAATTTTCACAAGTTTTATTTTTCAAGGTTTTTATCAAACACAAAAAACTGCCAAATAGGTTCTTTGAAAGACAGAGATTAGCATTTGGATGTGTGTAACAAACTTGTGTAGCAATAGCCAGTTCAACCATAACAACAAGTTAATAACATGATTAACAACACACAACACTAAAACAACAGATTGTTTAACCTCACAAACAAATTCAGTGAATCAGTATCCTACCCCCCATCAGAGTGTATTTTAGTGAAACTTTGTTGATATTTTTCATCAATTTTTGAAAAATTCTGCTAGAAAAAGAGTTACTGCAACCAATATCTTTCCAATGAAAACTTCAAGGGGGCTTTACTCTAAGAAAAACTGGCCCACAAACTTAAATTTATATCATGCTCATTACATTAGACTGTTGATACTTTCTATCATATTTTGTAAATTTCTGATAAACAGTTTTGAAAATTTTCTCAGACTAATTTTTTTATTGAAAATTTCAAAGTGCACACACACACACACACACACACACACACACACACACACACACACACACAATAATAATAATTGACAAGAGTTTGAGGTTAATAATATTTTAATAACATTCTCTGTCACTGTTTCTGGAGATTGTTAATTGTTAATTTGGAGAATCAAATTAAACTGGGTGTTTATTTATAATCGAAGTTCTGCTATGTTACAATTTCTTATCATGTTAACAAGATAAGTTAAAAAGAATAACCATCAGAGGGTTCCATTTCCCTGGCGAGTTAACAAAACGAGGGCTCCATTTCCTGGGGAGTTAACAAAACGAGGGCTCCATTTCCTGGGGAGTTAACAAAATGAGGGTTTTATTTCCTGGCAAAGTAACAAAATGAGGGTCATTATTTATTTTATTTATCTAACAAAGCTGTTTTAATTAATAAATCTACCAATACTTGTCATTTCAATATGTTGGAGATTATTTCTCCATCTGCCAATATTGATCAACTAATAATATAAAGGCAAAAAGCAGTTAAAAAGATATCCATAGGATACCAATGATTTGTATTGATGGGGAAGATAAGGTCTAGTTCAAATCCTGTCTTAATAAATCACATATCAGACATTCAGCTGCATACATGCCAAAAAAAAAAAAAAAAAAAAAAAGATATAGAACTAAACAATACACACTAAACAAAGACTCCCTATATCATGTAGAAAGATGGCCATTTAACAAACATCTGATTCATATTAACACATAATCAGAATTTATGTATAATTATTTGTTCCAAATATTGTAATGATGTTATATCTCTCTTCAAATCTGTAGATATGGTAAAAATCATTTTATTCTTTGAATTTTAATAACTAATATATAATTTTTTTATAAAACAAATTTATGCACATATACCAGTACTATCTTTAATAAGAAAACCTACAGACATAATGGCTTAATGGATCAAAGCAGCTCTTAAAGCCTGGGTTTTATCCAATTTGGTGCAGGTTTTTGTGACTTAATCACTGACAGAAAAGCCTGTGTTATCATGCCCCATTGTAAGTTAAACACTGACAGTAAAGCCTGTGTAAACATGCCCCATTGTAAGTTAAACACTGACAGTAAAGCCTGTGTTAACATGCCCCATTGTAAGCTAAACACTGACAGTAAAGCCTGTGTTAACATGCCCAATTGTGAGTTACACACTGACAATAAAGCCTGTGTAAACATGCCCCATTGTGACTTAAACACTGACAGTAAAGCCTGTGTTAACATGGCCCATTGTAAGTTAAACACTGACAGTAAAGCCTGTGTTAACATGCACCATTGTGATTTAAACACTGACAGTAAAGCCTGTGTTAACATGCCCCATTGTAAGTTAAACACCGACAGTAAAGCCTGTGTTAACATGCACCATTGTGATTTAAACACTGACAGTAAAGCCTGTGTTAACATGCCCCATTGTAAGTTAAACACCGACAGTAAAGCCTGTGTTAACATGCACCATTGTGACTTAAACACTGACAGTAAAGCCTGTGTTATCATGCCCTGTTGTGACTTAAACACTGACAGTAAAGCCTGTGTTAACATGCCCCATTGTGACTTAAATATTGAAAGTAAAGCCTGTGTTAACATGCACCATTGTGATTTTAACACTGACAGTAAAGCCTGTGTTAACATGCCCCATTGTAAGTTAAACACTGACAGTAAAGCCTGTGTTATCATGCCCCATTGTGACTTAAACACTGACAGTAAAGCCTGTGTTATCATGTCCCATTGTTACTTAAGCACTGACAGTAAAGCCTGTGTTATCATGCTCCATTGTGACTTAAACACTGACAGTAAAGCTTGTGTTAACATGCCCCATTGTGACTTAAATATTGAAAGTAAAGTCAGTGTTATCATACCCCATTGTGACTTAAACATTGACAGTAAAGTCTGTGTTATCATGCTACATTGTGACTTAAAGACTGACAGTAAAGCCTGTGTTATCATGCCCCATTGTGACTTAAATATTGAAAGTAAAGCCTGTGTTATGCCCCATTGCGACTTTGTGACTTAAAGACTGACAGTAAAGCCTGTGTTATCATGCTACATTGTGACTTAAACATTGACAGTAAAGCCTGTGTTAACATGTCCCATTGTGACTTAAATATTGAAAGTAAAGCCTGTGTTATCATGCCCCATTGTGACTTAAACACTGACAGTAAAGCCTTTGTTATCATGTCCCATTGTGACTTAAACACTGACAGTAAAGCCTGTGTTATCATGCTCCATTGTGACTTAAACACTGACAGTAAAGCCTTTGTTAACATGTCCCATTGTGACTTAAACATTGACAGTAAAGCCTGTGTTATCATACCCCATTGTGACTTAAACACTGACAGTAAAGCCTATGTTATCATGCTACATTGTGACTTAAACACTAACAGTAATGCCTGTGTTATCATGCCCCATTGTGACTTAAACACAGACAGTAAAGCCTGTGTTATCATGCCCCATTGTGACTTAAACACAGACAGTAAAGCCTGTGTTATCATGCCCCATTGTGACTTAAACACTGACAGTAAAGCCTGTGTTATCATGCCCCATTGTGACTTAAACACAGACAGTAAAGCCTGTGTTATCATGCCCCATTGTGACTTAAACACAGACAGTAAAGCCTTTGTTATCATGCCCCATTGTGACTTAAACACTGACAGTAAAGCCTGTGTTATCATGCCCCATTGTGACTTAAACACTGACAGTAAAGCCTGTTTTAACATGCCCCATTGTAACTTAAACACTGACAGTAAAGCCTTTGTTATCATACCCCATTGTGACTTAAACACTGACAGTAAAGCCTGTGTTATCATACCCAATTGTGACTTAAACACTGACAGTAAAGCCTGTGTTATCATACCCCATTGTGACTTAAACACTGACAGTAAAGCCTATGTTATCATGCTACATTGTAACATTAACACTGAAAGTAAAGCCTGTGTTATCATGCTACATTGTAACATCAACACTGAAAGTAAAGCCTGTGTTAACATGCCCCATTGTAACATCAACACTGACAGTAAAGCCTGTGTTAACATGCCCCATTGTGACTTAAACACTGACAGTAAAGCCTGTGTTATCATGCCCCATTGTGACTTAAACATTGACAGTAAAGCCTGTGTTAACATGCCCCATTGTGACTTAAACACTGACAGTAAAGCCTGTGTTTACGTGCCCCATTGTGACTTAAACATTGAAGTAAAGCCTGTGTTAACATGCCCCATTGTGACTTAAACACTGACAGTAAAGCCTGTGTTAACATGCCCCATTGTGACTTAAACACTGACAGTAAAGCCTGTGTTAACATGCCCCATTGTGACTTAAACATTGACAGTAAAGCCTGTGTTAACATGCCCCATTGTGACTTAAACACTGACAGTAAAGCCTGTGTTAACATGCCCCATTGTGACTTAAACACTGACAGTAAAGCCTGTGTTAACATGCCCCATTGTGACTTAAACACTGACAGTAAAGCCTGTGTTAATATGCCCCATTGTGACTTAAACACTGACAGTAAAGCCTGTGTTAACATGCCCCATTGTGACTTAAACACTGACAGTAAAGCCTGTGTTAACATACCCCATTGTGACTTAAACACTGACAGTAAAGCCTGTGTTAACATGCCCCATTGTAAGTTAAACACTGACAGTAAAGCCTGTGTTAACATGCCCCATTGTAAGCTAAACACTGACAGTAAAGCCTGTGTTAACATTCCCAATTGTGAGTTACACACTGACAATAAAGCCTGTGTAAACATGCCCCATTGTGACTTAAACACTGACAGTAAAGCCTGTGTTAACATGGCCCATTGTAAGTTAAACACTGACAGTAAAGCCTGTGTTAACATGCACCATTGTGATTTAAACACTGACAGTAAAGCCTGTGTTAACATGCCCCATTGTAAGTTAAACACCGACAGTAAAGCCTGTGTTAACATGCACCATTGTGACTTAAACACTGACAGTAAAGCCTGTGTTATCATGCCCTGTTGTGACTTAAACACTGACAGTAAAGCCTGTGTTAACATGCCCCATTGTGACTTAAATATTGAAAGTAAAGCCTGTGTTAACATGCACCATTGTGATTTTAACACTGACAGTAAAGCCTGTGTTAACATGCCCCATTGTAAGTTAAACACTGACAGTAAAGCCTGTAATATCATGCCCCATTGTGACTTAAACACTGACAGTAAAGCCTGTGTTATCATGCTCCATTGTGACTTAAACACTGACAGTAAAGCTTGTGTTAACATGCCCCATTGTGACTTAAATATTGAAAGTAAAGTCAGTGTTATCATGCCCCATTGTGACTTAAACATTGACAGTAAAGTCTGTGTTATCATGCTACATTGTGACTTAAAGACTGACAGTAAAGCCTGTGTTATCATGCCCCATTGTGACTTAAATATTGAAAGTAAAGTCAGTGTTATCATACCCCATTGTGACTTAAACATTGACAGTAAAGTCTGTGTTATCATGCTACATTGTGACTTAAAGACTGACAGTAAAGCCTGTGTTATCATGCCCCATTGTGACTTAAATATTGAAAGTAAAGCCTGTGTTATGCCCCATTGCGACTTTGTGACTTAAAGACTGACAGTAAAGCCTGTGTTATCATGCTACATTGTGACTTAAACATTGACAGTAAAGCCTGTGTTAACATGTCCCATTGTGACTTAAATATTGAAAGTAAAGCCTGTGTTATCATGCCCCATTGTGACTTAAACACTGACAGTAAAGCCTTTGTTATCATGTCCCATTGTGACTTAAACACTGACAGTAAAGCCTGTGTTATCATGCTCCATTGTGACTTAA
This sequence comes from Tegillarca granosa, assembly GCA_029721355.1. Taxonomy (NCBI): domain Eukaryota; kingdom Metazoa; phylum Mollusca; class Bivalvia; order Arcoida; family Arcidae; genus Tegillarca; species Tegillarca granosa. Next base: position 4,638,145 of record CM056605.1, on the reverse strand, counting down.
ACACTGACAGTAAAGCCTTTGTTAACATGTCCCATTGTGACTTAAACATTGACAGTAAAGCCTGTGTTATCATGCCCCATTGTGACTTAAACACTAACAGTAATGCCTGTGTTATCATGCCCCATTGTGACTTAAACACTGACAGTAAAGCCTGTGTTATCATGCCCCATTGTGACTTAAACACTGACAGTAAAGCCTTTGTTAACATGTCCCATTGTGACTTAAACATTGACAGTAATGCCTGTGTTATCATGCTCCATTGTGACTTAAACACAGACAGTAAAGCCTGTGTTATCATGCCCCATTGTGACTTAAACACTGACAGTAAAGCCTGTTTTAACATGCCCCATTGTAACTTAAACACTGACAGTAAAGCCTTTGTTATCATACCCCATTGTGACTTAAACACTGACAGTAAAGCCTGTGTTATCATACCCCATTGTGACTTAAACACTGACAGTAAAGCCTGTGTTATCATGCTCCATTGTGACTTAAACACTGACAGTAAAGCCTTTGTTAACATGTCCCATTGTGACTTAAACATTGACAGTAAAGCCTGTGTTATCATGCTCCATTGTGACTTAAACACAGACAGTAAAGCCTGTGTTATCATGCCCCATTGTGACTTAAACACTGACAGTAAAGCCTGTTTTAACATGCCCCATTGTAACTTAAACACTGACAGTAAAGCCTTTGTTATCATACCCCATTGTGACTTAAACACTGACAGTAAAGCCTGTGTTATCATACCCCATTGTGACTTAAACACTGACAGTAAAGCCTGTGTTATCATACCCCATTGTGACTTAAACACTGACAGTAAAGCCTATGTTATCATGCTACATTGTTACATTAACACTGAAAGTAAAGCCTGTGTTATCATGCTACATTGTAACATCAACACTGAAAGTAAAGCCTGTGTTAACATGCCCCATTGTAACATCAACACTGACAGTAAAGCCTGTGTTAACATGCCCCATTGTGACTTAAACACTGACAGTAAAGCCTGTGTTATCATGCCCCATTGTGACTTAAACATTGACAGTAAAGCCTGTGTTAACATGCCCCATTGTGACTTAAACACTGACAGTAAAGCCTGTGTTAACATGCCCCATTGTGACTTAAACATTGACAGTAAAGCCTGTGTTAACATGCCCCATTGTGACTTAAACACTGACAGTAAAGCCTGTGTTAACATGCCCCATTGTGACTTAAACACTGACAGTAAAGCCTGTGTTAACATGCCCCATTGTGACTTAAACATTGACAGTAAAGCCTGTGTTAACATGCCCCATTGTGACTTAAACACTGACAGTAAAGCCTGTGTTAACATGCCCCATTGTGACTTAAACACTGACAGTAAAGCCTGTGTTAACATGCCCCATTGTGACTTAAACACTGACAGTAAAGCCTGTGTTAACATGCCCCATTGTGACTTAAACACTGACAGTAAAGCCTGTGTTAACATGCCCCATTGTGACTTAAACACTGACAGTAAAGCCTGTGTTAACATGCCCCATTGTGACTTAAACACTGACAGTAAAGCCTGTGTTAACATGCCCCATTGTGACTTAAACACTGACAGTAAAGCCTGTGTTAACATGCCCCATTGTGACTTAAACACTGACAGTAAAGCCTGTGTTAACATGCCCCATTGTGACTTAAACATTGACAGTAAAGCCTGTGTTAACATGCCCCATTGTGACTTAAACACTGACAGTAAAGCCTGTGTTAACATGCCCCATTGTGACTTAAACATTGACAGTAAAGCCTGTGTTAACATGCCCCATTGTGACTTAAACACTGACAGTAAAGCCTGTGTTAACATGCCCCATTGTGACTTAAACATTGACAGTAAAGCCTGTGTTAACATGCCCCATTGTGACTTAAACACTGACAGTAAAGCCTGTGTTAACATGCCCCATTGTGACTTAAACACTGACAGTAAAGCCTGTGTTATCATGCCCCATTGTGACTTAAACACTGACAGTAAAGCCTGTGTTAACATGCCCCATTGTGACTTAAACATTGACAGTAAAGCCTGTGTTATCATGCCCTGTTGTGACTTAAACATTGACAGTAAAGCCTGTGTTATCATGCCCTGTTGTGACTTAAACATTGACAGTAAAGCCTGTGTTATCATGCCCCATTGTGACTTAAACACTGACAGTAAAGCCTGTGTTATCATGCCCCATTGTGACTTAAACACTGACAGTAAAGCCTGTGTTAACATGCCCCATTATGACTTAAACATTGACAGTAAAGCCTGTGTTATCATGCCCTGTTGTGACTTAAACATTGACAGTAAAGCCTGTGTTATCATGCCCCATTGTGACTTAAACACTGACAGTAAAGCCCAATAATGACCATCTCAAATTCACTCTCATAGTTGGATATAGCCTGTGTTATCACTGACAGTAAAGCCTGTGTTATCATGCCCTGTTGTGACTTAAACATTGACAGTAAAGCCTGTGTTATCATGCCCCATTGTGACTTAAACATTTACAGTAAAGCCCAATAATGACCATCTCAAATTCACTCTCATAGTTGGATATAGCCTGTGTTATCACTGACAGTAAAGCCCAATAATAACCATCTCAAATTCACTCTCATAGTTGGATATAGCCTGTGTTATCATGCCCCATTGTGACTTAAACACTGACAGTAAAGCCTGTGTTAACATGCCCAATTGTGACTTAAACACTGACAGTAAAGCCCAATAATGACCATCTCAAATTCACTCTCATAGTTGGATATAGCCTGTGTTATCATGCCCAATTGTGACTTAAACACTGACAGTAAAGCCTGTGTAATCATGCCCCGTTGTGACTTAAACACTGACAGTAAAGCCTGTGTTATCATACCCCATTGTAAGCTAAACACTTACAGTAAAGCCTGTGTTATCATGCCCCATTGTGACTTAAACATTGACAGTAAAGCCCAATAATGACCATCTCAAATTCACTCTCATAGTTGGATATAGCCTGTGTTATCACTGACAGTAAAGCCCAATAATGACCATCTCAAATTCACTCTCATAGTTGGATATAGCCTGTGTTATCATGCCCCATTGTGACTTAAACATTTACAGTAAAGCCCAATAATGACCATCTCAAATTCACTCTCATAGTTGGATATAGCCTGTGTTATCATGCCCTGTTGTGACTTAAACACTGACAGTAAAGCCTGTGTAATCATGCCCCATTGTGACTTAAACACTGACAGTAAAGCCCAATAATGACCATCTCAAATTCACTCTCATAGTTGGATATAGCCTGTGTTATCACTGACAGTAAAGCCCAATAATGACCATCTCAAATTCACTCTCATAGTTGGATATTGTAGAATTATAAATTTTATTGAATTCACAATGTAGCCTGTTTACAGACAAACAGCCATTCTTAATATTACTTAACAAAGAGTGGAGTAGTGGTGTTTTGTGCCCCAGTTTATATTCTTTCACTTTGATCAAGATGCTTAGATCTTGGATGATGCAGAAAACCAAAGATGTCCAGAGACAACCTCTGACCTTTAGGAAACAAACTGACTATTTTTTTCAAACCAGGATCTCTCCAATTTGGATATAAACCTAGATAGTAAATGTATATTCCACACAGCCACCAAGGCTCCACCTAAAAAGAGATGATTCCACAAAGTAATCCCATTTAACTTTATTAGTAGTTAACTCTTTATCATAACATTAGAGAATACATCTGGGAATTCAAAGAATTATTATACATTTCATCTTTATATTGATTTAGTCAATATTAACAAATAACCAATCTCATAGTAAGGACAATTTTTCAGACATTTTATGCCTGTCATATGCATTATCTAATTATTTTCTTGAGAAATATCCCACATGCAATCTGACTGAGTCATTATCAGCAGGCAGAGCTGGTAGTAGTCAGTATTCACAAAAACAAAATTAGACAAAATCCAATAAATTAAATCCTTAATGTAGGGACATTATCTAAAGTAAAACTTGACTTTTTAATGGTTTCATACATTAATAAAGACAGAGAAAGCTTTTGTTACTGTTTGTATAGAGATTCTCAATTTGTCATTCACAGGGATGGAACTGTCGGAAAATGTTAGGATTTTTTATACATATACAGAGGTAATGCATGAATGCTTTGGATATACAAGGATTTTAACATCTAACTATTTTATTACTGGTATTTACTCAAATGTTTGTAAAATGATGATATTCCAAATATATAAAATTCGGAGTTTAAATTTACGAACTCTCATATAAAAAAACCAGTGTAAATTTTCAAATTGTATTGGTAAGGAGGTAAGTGTGAATTTTCAAATACCATTATCAAAATGGCAGTGTGAATTTTCAATATTTAATTAATGTATAGATTTATGAATTAAGATAGATTTTTGGTTAATTTTCCTTGTTATTACATTTAAATTATGTTTTCAAGGAAAGTAATCATGTAGCTTTACTGGAAAGAACGATCATTTCAAAATATAATCATATAATCGAAAGACGTGCAACCACTGACACACTGAAGCATTGATTACCAGAGATAGTATACAAAATAAGATTTGTAACTCAAGATATGAAGGGCTGGATTAGACCTTAGTTGGAATTATATCAAAATGTAATCATAATATTTTTATAAGTTTATAGGGTTTTACAGAATGTATGCCTAACTAGAGATGGATTTTAGATGGGTTTTATAGGAAGATATGACATTTAAATGGATTATTAAAAACTAATAAATGTGATTTTATATATTTATGGAGTTACTGGTATTCAATAATTGAAATACACACACTAGGATTATTATGAAAAGAGTACTTATATACTTACATATATATATATATATTTGAAAATTAAGACAAGATAAAATACACTTATGTTCACATATTTAATATTCAAGAATTGTGTTATATCATTTAGAGAAAATAAGTCATTAACAGAACTCAATAAATGGAGATAATATATTGTAACTGTGATTTTAATAACAATACCAATTTTATAGGATTAGTTTCCATGGGAATTTATGAATTAATGTTGTCTTAAGAACAGGAGAGTTTCATTTACTACAATTGTGATAATGTAACATTTTTAAAGCAGTGCCAGATGGCAGGATTTAATGGTGGCTCAATCACAACAAAATAATTTGTAATGCTTTGAAAATGATTTAAATACAATAAAAAGCTGGTAGTAAAATTTTATGCAAATTTAGAATATAAACTAAATATTGTCATATATAAATAAGAAAAACAATTTAATATGATCTAATTCTTTTGGACCTGCTAAATCAAATCAACGTCATCCTTATTTGGATTTACTAAATGCCTTGAACACTGAACATTCAATGACAAAATCTTGAGAAGAAAATTCAATTTGATAACTTGATAAGTAACATACATTATTTATAGTCTTGAGCAATTATGTTACAGGTATATAAAATATCCTTATCAAATCTGAATGCATCTTCTTCAATATCAAAAGATGCATAAATAACAGTGATGGCAAATTAAACAAGTTAAACAGTCAGTGATATAACTGAAGACTGAGACTAATTATAACAGAATCAAAAACCCGGAGATCTTCAGAAAACTGAAGACTGAGGCTAATTATAACATAACAGAGTCAAAAACTGGAGAGCATTAGTTTCTGAATGTGTAAAATAAATTTAATCTCCCATTGGAATCATTTATTACAACAAACAATTTATCTTGTAATTAACTTGTGTCTTTTTTTAGTAAGAAGACTTATCCAATGATTAAAATATCCTTTTGATGTGATTTTGTAAACAGGCAACAGAGTACATCAGTGTTTTATTAGATGAAATCAGGATTTAATGATTATGAAAAGAATTTTAAATTCCCACAGTTATACTATCAACTTCAGAAATGAACCATTATTGCCTCTACCTCCAAGAGAATGTCTGACAGTTCATCCATTTTGTCCAAACATTACAAATGTGACAACCCTTCAAGATGTCCACAACACTACATGGATGGAAGTTACCAATTACATTTGCTATATTCTGCTTCCTGTGACATTATTTTTCTGCATTCTGGGACAAATTGTTAATATTATCATATTTTCACGTCAAATCCGCCTATCCCTGGATACATATTTATTTGTTTTATCACTGATATCTTTGTTACAATGTGCAGTTGCAACAGTTCTGTGTCTTCCAAATTATATAGGCCACAGTGACTTACTTGTTCATATACAATACTACTGTTATATATGTCATGAATGGTTTCGTTATACAGGAATATGGGTATTAGTGTCAGCCACATTGGAACGCTCAGTAACCTTGACCTTATTACATTCCCACAACTATGGTACATCTAATCAAGCATGTTTAATTACAAGTATAGTGACATGTGTTGGCCTATTAAGTTCGTTGCCATGGTTATGGGAATACGAGATATCAAACTTAACTACCATAACAGAGGACCAATCAACGAACCACACAGTGTCTGTAATTGTCCATAAATCACAGCATTCATACTTCCAGAATTATCACTATATCTATTTTTGGTATATATTCTCTATATTTGTAATTTTACCTATGTTACTAATGTTAATATCATATGTTTTATTATCTAAAAGTAACAAGTCTTCAAATCTTAATGGTTTTAATCAAAAATACCATACTAACACCGCCATTATTTTGAATCGTCGTCATAGAGAAGATGCAGCGCTAACAAAGCTTGTTATGAAGATGGTTATATTTTATGTAATTTTAACCACACCCTCTGTTCTATCACATTTGTTATCCAAACTAATGCCTACTATAGTTAACCTAAATGATGTATTTGTGATTACAATACTGAATGTATTTACTATATTGTATTTTATGTATTTTGTCATCCACCAACAGCTGTATTTCTGTTACAACAAGCAATATCGCTTGACACTGTTGTCAATCTGTTGTTGTTGTTGCTGACCTAACAGCAAATTTTCTAGTTTTTATCTTTATCAATTCTTATGGCTTATACCCCAAAGTGTTGTAAGGTTCCCTTTGTGATGATAAAAAAATTATGATTTTTTTATTTATTAATAACATTTGTGTGAACCAAAAATTTTTATTTTGTCATAACACACTAAACTTGATGAAGATTTTGTTCTTTTATTATCAAACAAAAAAAAATTCAAAGTTATTAAATCTATGTTGTAAATAAATTGTAAATTGTTTTACATCAAGATGGTCTTTGTGAAACTTTTTTAACTTTATCAGTGGCACTCACCTATGAACCATATCATATTCATGTATTCTGAATTCATGGATACATAATTATTTTAAAATGACAATTTCTATAAAAATAACTTTTTTTCAGAAACAAGTATGCAGAAGTAATGTTTTTAAAAGTTCAGCACAATTGTTAGTGATATACCTGTGGTAGGAGAATGAATGCCAGTAGAAATAACAAAGTTTCTCAGAAGCATAAAAATTACAAGTTAACCTGCTAACCTACAGATTTATAGAGAAAAAAAATAAACTCAGACAACAAAGGGTCAAATTTAAAATCAAGAGGCCAAACAGTTCCTGTTTGTTAATCAAAATATAGGTGGTCAAACCCTATTATTTGAAGTGCAAGGAATTTGGTTTATATTTTCAAACCATCAGCATGTTCAAACAATAAAATATAAAACCAGAAAATGAAATTGAGAGGACATTGATTTTTATACATATTACTACCTGAAATTTTTATATAAAGATTGATGTACAAAAATAATTCACATCATCTTACTGACTACTACTAATTAAATTTTAATTAAAGTAGAATTTAAATAACTGTAAACAATAAACATCATCTGACAAATGAAACATTCTTCAAAATCAAATTAAAGCCTGAAACTTTCAAGAACACTGGCATTACACAAATCATAAGTGATACCGGAAGTAAATATCACAAAGTATAAATTTGTTTGGATTGCATGAATAAGAAAACAAAATTCAATTTGAATAACTTAGTTTTATTCAGGTTTAAATTTTTTGGTTTTGTAATTGCAAATAGAAGAAGAATTTTCCCCAAATAAAAGAAATACATCAGCATTTGAACTGAAACAGGATTAAACTAATTGTATTGTTTACACTAGCTGTCACTACAACAAGTTTTAATACTTGAAATTGGAATTGTTTTCCAGTTAAAGATGTTTTTCTTTTTATTTTATTTTATTTTATTTTATTTTTTTTTTTTTTAAGATTTGGTTGGTCATATCCTTGCTATAAATATTTATTGATGAGATTTTAATTTTAAATAGGAAAAAAGTTTGCAACAAAAGTAATTAATCTGCATCATTCAAAGGTAATTGCATTTTAAATCTGTATTTGAATTGCCTCAATATCAACACAATTATAAAACATAATCATTTCTAAGCTTATATATACCTGTAGGCTAACAAAGGAGTGTGAAAAGCTGGCTAAGCAGAACCTAAACAAGAGGGCCATGAAGGCCCTAAACGCTCACCTGAAAATGATGTACACTCAGCTTGATTTTGGCAAACTGGAGCTTCTATTTTTAAAAGAAATTTTTCCTATATTTTGAACTAGTGACCTACTTATTGACACAACATGACCTATATATGAACTTGAGCTAGCTTTTGTCAGGAGGATTAATCTCAGCAAGTTTGATGAAGATTGGTCTAAAATTGAGCACTCAGATGTGTTAACAGGGTTTTTATATAATTTGACCTAGTAACCTACTTATTGACACAACATAACCAGAAAAAAACTTCAGCTAGCTTTTGTCAAGAGGATCATTCTGACTAAGTTTGATGAAGATTGGTCTAAAATTGAGCCCTCAGATGTGTTAACAAGGTTTTTATATAATTTGACCTAGTGACCTACTAATTGACATGGCCAATATACAAACTTTAGCTAGCTTTTGTAAAGAGGATCATTCTGAGCAAGAAGGATGAAGATTGCACTAAAATTGGGGCCTAAGGAGTGTTAACAAGGTTTTTCTAATATTTGACTTAGTGACCTACTTATTGACCCAACATGGCCCATATATGAACTTGAGCTAGCTTTTGTAAAGAGGATCATTCTGACTAAGTTTGATGAAGATTGGACTAAAATTGGGGCCTAAGGAGTGTTAACAAGGTTTTTCTAATATTTGACCTAGTGACCTACTTATTCACCCAACATGGCCCATATATGAACTTGAGCTATCTTTTGTCAAGGGAATCATTCCGACTAAGTTTGATGAAGATGGACTAAAATTGGGGCCTAAGAAGTGTTAACAAGGTTTTTCTATTATTTGACCTAATGACTTATTTATTGACCCAACATGGCCCATATACACTTGAGCTAGCTTTTGTAAAGAGGATCATTCTGAGCAAGTTTGATGAAGATTGGACTAAAATTGGGGCCTAAAGAGTGTTAACAAGGTTTTTCTATTATTTGATGTAGTGACCTACTTATTCATCCAACATGGCCCATATACAAACTTGAGCTATCTTTTGTCAAGAGAATCATTCTAACTAAGTTTGATGAAGATGGACTAAAATTGGGGCCTCAGGAATGTTACAAGGTTTTTCTATTATTTGACCTAGTGACCTACTTATTCATCCAACATGGCCCATATATGAACTTGAGCTAGCTTTTTTCAAGAGGATCATTCTGACAAAGTTAGATGAAGATTGCACTTTAATTGGGTCCCCAGGAGTGCTAACAATGTTTTTCTATTATTTGACCTAGTGACCTACTTATTGACCCAACATGGCCCATATATGAACTTGAGCTAGCTTTTGTCAAGAGGATCAATCTGGCCATGTTTGATGAAGATTGCACTCAAATTAGGGCCTCAGGAGTGTTAACAAGGTTTTTCTATTATTTGACCTAGTGACCTACTTATTCACCCAACATGGCCCGTATACGAACATGAGCTAGCTTTTGTCAAAAGGATCAATCTGACAATGTTTAATGAAGGTTGCATATAAATTGGGGCCTCAGGAGTTTTTCTATTATTTGACCTAGTGACCTACTTATTGACCCAACATGGCGCATATACGAACTTGGGCTAACTTTTGTCAGGAGGATCATTCTGAGCAAGTTTGATTAAGATTGCATTCAAATTATGGCCTCAGGAGTGTTAACAAGCAAAAGTTGACGCATGAAGCATGTCGGACAATGACCCATCTTGAGCACTTTGTGCTCAGGTGTGCTAAAAAGTATACAAAAAGTAAACCTTTTCTGACTCATGTGTTCTTCCCAGCAAATAAAAGGGAAATCAATAGCTGATTGGTAAAGGTGTTAACCTTCAAACCAAGGTGTTTCACAGTGAAGGTTGACCCAAGTCATCAGCATGAGATGCCAGAACAAGAAGATAACTACCTGGCATCCAGGTCAATGGACTTTTGACTATATAACTTGTAACAATAAGCACTAATGACTTCATATTAAGTTGTTACAGTAAGTACAAGTGTTGAGTGTTTTAATCAACATTTTAAATGTTTTTGTTAGGATGAACATCTATAAAATCACAGAATCTCACACCAGGATATCTATCAGTGATCATTCATTCTGCCAAGTCTTTTCTCAGATCATTTAGTCCTTAATAAATACTGCCGTAGAGTGGAGAACAGCTAAATTTAAAATAACAGAAGGCCAAAAAGGTTCTGTTTAAATGACAATGCAGTCTGCTACATGAAAGCTCTAAGAATAATCATCCACACAGTGACATTTGGAAACAACATTCTTCATTCTCACAAGTGAAGAACATGAAAAACAAATTTTTTTTGTAAAAATACACATAATACAATAATCAATAAAAATACACATAATATAATAATCAATCTTTTCCAGGAAAACTTTTCTTTTTGTTTTTAATCTTAGTGTTGTGATTTAGTCTAATATAATATGCCACAAAAACATGACTGGAATTAATTGACTTCATGTGTTCTAATTCTGCCATGACAGATATATAACCACAAAAATACATCATTTAATTTCTATTTAAATTATAGATTCATGTCAACCTTCATCAACTACACAAATCCTATCTAAAACATTTATTTATTGATTGAGTTATTTCTTATTTAATCTTTCTTGTAACAGAAAATTGGAAGCTCATCTGTCATTCCACAGATTAATTCACTCCTGAATCTATCTTACATAATTACAGTTCTCAAACAAATTAAGTTTTTTTATGCTGATTTAATTTTTTTTTAAAGAATTTAACAGAAGTTTCACTATGACTTTGTAAGGTAAATACAGACTTGATTGATACAACTTTTTTTTCATTTGGCACTTCAATTTCAATTAAAGAAAGATTCTGAAATTTTTTGTTCTTATTTGAGCTGAAATGGGAAGAAAATTAAATGGAAAAAATCAAATGTGACAATTAGAAGTTTTTATGACAAAAATAAATGATAGAATAAAATGTGGTTTTCAATTTATGTTTAACAAATCAACATAACAACCTGTGTCTTTAACAGACACATAGCTTATCAACAAAAGTTGGATGCAAACCTAGGCTATGAGAGGCATTGTGATCAGTGAACCATGCTTTAGACCCCTCAGTCACCTCATGGTCTAACAAGGCTATGAAATTTTCAAATAGGCCATGAAATCTAGGCCATGAAGTCTGGTTGGTTTTTAATTTTTTGGGATGCAGATATTTTCATAAATAAACAAAAGCTCACTTGCTTCACTTATCAACAGTTCTGTTGGTAACCAAAATGTATTGACATTTTTTGTAATCAATATGTTCTAAGAAAAATTAATGAACTTTAATACATAAATAACAACATTAATTTAATTTATCTCTATATTAAAAATACAATAAGAACAACAGGTATCATGTGATGTTATGTCAACCCAAATTAGTACCTTAGCTAGCTGAATTAGGTATCTGAAATAGAACAAACTCCGCAGAATCCTTTAGTGGAGATTCCAGCTAACTCTACTTCATAGAACACGAAAGGATGTTGGTTCTACATGTACATCATTATTTATTTAACATAATTATGTTCTGTGTAACAAAGGTTATGGGATATATAGTATGCTAGCTGATAATATGATATCCTTTTGAAAAATTTCAGAACAATTTTAGTTATCCTTAAACCAGAAAAGGCCAAACAATTTTATGCCTGGGCAACCAATTTTTACAAGTTTATATTCTTACAATGTTTATATTAACAGTTCATATCACTTATCACACAATATGGAAAACAAGAGTTGAATCCACTTAGCAGTTGAGAGTGATAGAAAATTAAAGTCTTCAGTGATTAGAACTCACTGTAAAATTAAGATGACACAAATCCTTGATCATGTAGATGACACGTAATAATAAGATCTGTGCCTTAGGCATTAAATTTGATAACCAGCATTTCAGTTTGACATTAAATATCTGTATTTTACACTTTTGGGAGAATACAGTGAATTGCTGCTCTACATTCAATTTAAAAATAAAGTGCTAAGATTCCACAAATTATCTGTAATTAACAGCTAAAAAAATTGAAATGTTTCTTTAAGTTATTTATCATAAAATTGCATACTTTTTAAATCTATTATTTAAGAAATTCAAAGAGACTTGTAGCCAATGATAATTTTTCCTAAAAAGTTCAAGAATCCACATAGACTTATCCTATAATTAATAAGCAGTGTATCTTACTAATGATGATTGAATAAACTTTTAAGATTTTTTCATTTCAACATACTGCCAGAGACTTTTATACCCTCTACTTTTGTGTTATGCAATATTGACGTTTAAGATTCTGTAACTGTTTGTCTTTCAATTTGCGTAATTTACTTAGTGATAAAAAAATCCCATTGTGTTTTTTTTTCAACTGGAATTGTTTCTGTTAAATCTATCTGCCCTGGTGATTTATACTTCAATTTCCCGAACCTGTCACTCATTGTCGTATAGAAGTCATTACAGGAAATGAAATGATTCACTGAAAATGCATGACTCTTCTTAGATTTAAGCAATATTGATATTTTAAAGCGTCTAATGTTAGATCCATGTATCATGTCTAATGGTCAATATGGCTGGATTTATCCATCTTACTGACCATTAAGACTGGAGTGGACAAATGTACAATGATCAATGTTTGTGATTCACGTTATACAGTAAAATCTCAAATTACTGCCACCATTATTACAGTCAAATGTTGGTATTATCAATAGGATTTGTCAAATAAAACAATAAAGATTTGTAAAGAAAAACTTGAAAAAATGAGTACAAAATAATTATTGAGAATTTAATGCTCCTTGTCTTCTTCAACAATAAGTTCACAGTAATCTTATGTAAACACAAAAAGTCTGTGCTAAAAAGAATGACTGACTGATTCACTGGCAGATTGAATGGTATTTTTGTTCTATTTATATTGAGATATCATCATCTTAAAGTGAAGCTACAGAAATTTTTAAATCATGCAATTTACATAAAATTAATAAAAAATAGAGAATTGATTTTATGCTATCCCTTTTTACAAACGTTAAGTCAATTCTAAGGCCTCATTAGAAGTACCTCATTTCTTATTTTAATTTCTATGGTAAAGTACTTTACTTAGTGAAAAAACAACAATAACTACCAAATAACAACCACAATGATCAGTTCAAGATTCCATCTTGACCCCTTATTCAAGAAAGGAGAAATGATTAAATTTAGCTAAACAATGGTCAAGAAACTCATTACAAAAATTTATGGACGTCTAAATTATCAAGTGAGTTGATGCACCAGATTATAATTAATGTGCCATTTACTACTTTTTGGAACAGTCAAGCTACTGCAGTGTTTACATAGTTCACTATAAAATGTTATCAAGTGATCAACTGTAAAGTGAGTTAAATCATAAGCTAACAGATTACTGTTTTAACTGTCATGGTTGGAATCCAATTTGTGACAATAAAATTACCATTGTTGTTACAGATATGACCATAAGAAATAGTTGTATGTCTAAGCCTTGCAGGGCTCAACAATGATGTTTTTCCAGTACAAAAAAAATGCATAAAAGAATTAGAAAACGTTTGGTTTGATTAATTCCCTTGTTTTAAATATGACATAAAATAGTACTTGGGAGACTTATGTCAGTCACTGCAAGCGAGATCTGTAAAAGGCGAGAGAACTAACAAAACAAAAATAAAAACAGAAAAGTCTTATTTATATCTTCTCTGACTTTGGCTAGCACCAGGTGTCTTGGTATAAATGATTTTGTAATCACCTAGACTATTAAGACAACTGATCATAAATATCCTGACTTTAGACAGACAATGAACATAATTATAACACAATGTCATAATGTTCATCTGACTAGTGATTTGTTGAAATAATTCATAACAAGATGATCTTACTTTAGGACAAGTGAAATTTATTACTACCTGTCTGAATAAATCAGCATGATGAAATGTTATTTAAAGCCCTGATTTGGTATCCAGATATTTACTGGTATTATACAGTGTAACATTGGTTATGTACCTGTATATAAAGATGCTTTTTATGCTGGATAAGGTCTATATATTGGCATTTACCACAAGATGATACATGTATTACATCATTTGGTTTGTATCAATTTTGTCATCTCTTTTTACAAATCATTTAATTACAAATGATTTAATTGAGTGGGGGAAAAAATGAAAGATTCAGGAAAATTAAACAAATAAATCTAATGTGCAGTAAAACTGATAAGTGTGGAAATTAAAAACAAGGATTTTTTAGGTTTTTTAATGGGTACTTGCAAATAAAAATGAATGCAAGTTAGAAGAGTAATCTTAAAGGTTTAAGATAAATCAATAATATGGGAATAAATATTTAATTCTCTTAACTTATAATGTGGTATTAGTGTCAGATATGATTTGTTATAATATATTTTCCACAGGCAAAATTGTTTTCCCTCACACTTTAAAGTTAAATAAAACATGAGTGTTAAACCATTATTTATATAACTTGTGTTGACATTAAACTGTATTAAAATCAATAAGATGTAGACATCATTACACAGTAGAACTGTCACAATTTACATCATTTTATATCAAAATGTTTGAACAGACAATTGAATTTGACTTCCAGAATTAAATAAATATAAATTTTGTAATATGTAAAGATATTGAGGATATTTACCCCAACATTTAGATTGGAATTTCAGTAGAAAATTGGTTTTTTAGAACTTTTTCATTCTGAGATGTTAAAAAGTTTCATTTGTTCAGAGATAGTGAGATTTATTGATAGATGTTTAAAATCCTCCTGGAGTTGTTCTACCTAGAGTATACTTATCTCATAGATTAAATAGTTTCAAAAATACATATGTGAAAAAAAAAAAAGGTCAGAAATTTTTTATTACCTTCATTCATTAAAAAAAAAAAACTCACCAAAAAACAACAAAATAATCCAAAGTCAAAATGTTTACATAAGTCTAGAAATAGTGATTTCAAATTTAGGCCCACTCAAGACAGTGTACTGGTACGTATGCTTTTCCTTTGGAAAGCAAGCCCTTTAAGAATGAATGCTCGCTAAATGCATGCAAGTGACTACTAACACTATTGCATGAATGTTTGCCTTAGATTCACGAAGGCATCCTTCGTACAAAGTTTAGAATGTTTTAATAAATTCTAAACCAAAAATGCATTTCAATTTATTTTTAAGTGCAAGTGTATGGTATTTTGCTAGAAGGAATTTGAATGATAGAATTACACATGTAGTTCAAAGCTGTTTAGAGATGCCCAATTTAATTTATATTTTGACAATTTTCTCCAGTCAAGAGTTGGTGCCAAAATCAAGGGCAATTATCTTTATAACATCTGGATGATAATGATGACGGGTTCAATGTGATTGCCTTATACCATTCAATAGACATAAACATTGTGTGAGCTTAGTGGAAAGCAACCAGTCTTTTAAACCGACCTATGATGTCATAAATAAGGTCATGACCCTGACCTTTTACCCTGTTTCTATGCATGACCAGTACTACAAAAAATATGAAGAAAAACCTTGGGGGTGGGTTTGGATGTACCCTTTGCCGACAGCCGATTGACCTTACCGGCATTTGTGGAGCCCTGATTACAATTTTTGAAAAATTAAAATCTGAAATATCAAAAATGGCCAAAATTAACCACTGACCTTGAGTCTAATTTCAACATACTTCAAAGAAAATGTCCAAACTGAAAACCCCAGTCATGAACTGTACAAAGGTCATTTCAGTATTCTTATGCATCTGTGACCTTGAAATTTGGACCCAACACATTGATTTACAAGACGACTTTTAATTTAAATACCTACAATATTTCAATATACATGTACATGCTTATTCATCACATTCAGTTTTCAAGATATTCTAACAATACACTATTTTCAGCAATTTACCTCTTTTAGCACCTTGCCATTTCCCCATTTTGAGCCCCAAGACTTAAGATTTGTGAAAAATTAAAACTTGACATCTTTAAAATGTCATCATATAGAATATGTAGGAGACCTTTTTTTAAAAAGATGTTTATTATTTTCCCTTTATGATATGAAAGGCCTTTACCATGACATGATTATCACCAAGTTTCATTGAATTTGGCCCAGTAGTTTTAGAGGAGACAATCAAAATGTAAAAAGTTACTGCACAATTCTGAGGTGAGTTACATAATACAATTATTTATCAATAATGTTCTGGTCAGGTGGCCTGCTCAATTATTTAACAAGTATATTAATTTTGAAAACTTACCTTTAATTGGATTGGTGAATTCAGACAAGAAGTATGTTCTGGAACAACTAACAGGGCCTTTTGGTGAAACACCTTGGCAAACCTTGAAAGAATATTTATAACATCTTATATACATATATCTCAATTTTAAAGCCTTTTTACTACACAATATAAAGCTTTAGGGCCTATTTAGGCCTTTATTACTCAAATAACACTATAATAGCCATCTTAGATTTCAGATAATGTTACTAGACATAATTTTTTCATCTATATGCTGTATCATAAGATAAGTTATGTTTTATATTAAGCTGGGTGTACAGCTGTATCAAAGAATGTGCTCACAAATTTATGTTAATCATCTTGTTAATGCTGGTACATTTTATTAATGTCTACAAGTGATAAAGGCCTTCTTGAGTTTTTGTGAGAACCTCAGGTTCCATCTATTAACATATCCATTTAACAAGTTTCAAAAGGATGAAACAGCATTATTTATTTAATTGAAAATACTAGTATACATGAAAATTTCATCAAAATAATATGAGAACAAAGTTTATAATAAATTCCCTATAAAACTGAACCACAGTGCATAGCCTTGAATAAAACTGATCAATGGAGAAATTTAACTTGTCAGTTTCAAGTTACGTTATAGAATTTTTCAGAATCTAATATCATGCAATATAACACACATTGCAAGAGTAAGAGTGTAGGGATGTAAAAATACAGCAGAGGCCATATTGCAATATATTGATGTAATATCTTATGTATTGCAATACAAGTATATATTAAATAATAAAGATTTTTTTTCCAAAAATATTAATTGGGATAGTTAGACAAATAATTCTAGAAAATTTCATATTCTTAATTATATTTTATTTTGTAATTAAGTTAAAGCAGTATGTGTGATTTTTTTAAACTTAACTCATAAAATTTAGATGTTGGAGAGATGAAAGATTTCTTATCTGCAATCAGTCATGATATCTGCAGGGATAGTCATGATATCTGCAGGGATAATCATGATATCTGCAGGGATAGTCATGACATCTGCAGGGATAATCATGATATCTGCAGGGATAGACATATCTGCAGGGATAATCATGATATCTGCAGGGATAATCATGATATCTGCAGGGATAGTCATGATTTCTGCAGGGATTGTCATGATATCTGCAGGGATAGTCATGATATCTACAATCACAATCATGGTATCTGCAGGGATAATCATGATATCTGCAGGGATATTCATGATATCTACAGGGATAATCATGATATCTGCAGGGATATTCATGATATCTGCAGGGATAGTCATGATATCTACAACCATAGTCATGATATCTGCATCCATAGACATGATTTCTACAATCATAGTCACGATATCTGCAACATTAGACATGATATTTGCAACCAAAGTCATGATATCTGCACTAATAGTCATGATATCTGCAGGGATAGTCATGATACCTACAACCATAGTTGTGTTATCTGCAACCAAGGTCATGATGTGGCAACTAAGCTTAGAGACTTTGTGTTTCCTGAGAGGGTACAAAAATATGGAGAGTTAATTTTTTAATTTTGGTCAATATTAAATAACTCAAGACATGAATGATGTTAAGAAATTTCAATAATGCAAAGAAAAATAAAAAATTTCCTGAGATGTAAATGATAACCAGTAATTTAACTGGCATGTTTATATTGATCAGACAATGATTGTCTCATAATAACCATGAAAATATTGCCATGGCTACCCCAGTGCTTTCTTGACCAGACTTATAAAAAATAATTAATGCAATTACACCATGACTTCAATTTGAATTAGTTAAATGGTTTCAGGGAATGTGAGCTACTGATTGTATTGTTAAGACTTTAAACAATGGTCAACTGGTACATTAATAAACCATTTCACATCTAAAAGAGTTCTAGTAACAAGTTATCAAAGATCACCAGGACATCATTAATAAAACTTGTTTGTATGTATTAACAAGAGGCCCATGGACCTTAACGCTCACCTGAGTATATGTCCAAAATTGTTTGCAAAGCGCAAAAGACAATATATTAGGTACAGAAACTTTACAAGTTTTCTCAAGTTAAGAACTCCCACAAAACTTAAACAGAAATATATCCACTCACATTTCATTTATAAGTAGCTTATATAATATGCATGAAGTAACTGTAATGCAATGAATACTTTCCAAATCATTCACAAATTTCAGTATACTTATGCAACTATGTCCTTGACCTTTGAACATATATGACCTTGAACCATATATGATCGCCATGTCAATACCTACAATATTCAAATATACATGCCTATACAAAAAGTTAATAATTTTCAAGATAATAAGCAATTTAAGTCTTCTTTTGCCGCTGTGACCTTGACCTTTGAACACATGACCTTGAAATATATATCAAAATGATCATCATATCAATACCTACATATTCGAATATACATGCCTATACAAAAAGTTAATAGTTTTCAAGATAATTAGCAATTTTTGTCTTCTTTTACAGCTTTGACCTTGACCTTTGGACATATGACCTTGAACCATATCAAAATGATCGTCATATCAATACCTACAATATTCTAATATACATGCCTATACAAAAAGTTAAGTTTTCAAGATAATAAGCAATTTTAGTCTTCTTTTGCAGCTGTGACCTTGACCTTTGAACATATGACCTTGAAACATATATCAAAATGATCGTCATATCAATACCTACAATATTCTAATATACATGCCTATACAAAAAGTTAAGTTTTCAAGATAATAAGCAATTTTAGTCTTCTTTTGCAGCTGTGACCTTGACCTTTGAACATATGACCTTGAACCATATATCAAAATGATCGTCATATCAATACCTACAATATTCTAATATACATGCCTATACAAAAAGTTAAGTTTTCAAGATAATAAGCAATTTAAGTCTTCTTTTGCAGCTGTGACCTTGACCTTTGAACATATGACCTTGAACCATATATCAAAATGATCGTTGTCACAATACCTACAATATTCAAATATACATGCCTATACAAAAAGTTAATAGTTTTCAAGATAATTAGCATTTTAAGTCTCCTTTTGCAGCTGTGACCTTGACCTTTGAACACATGACCTTGAACCATATATCAAAATGATCGTCATATCAATACCTACACTATTCTAATATACATGCCTATACAAAAAGTTAATACAGTGCAACTTCCGAAAACCGGCCCTTCTAAAAACCGATCACCTCCACATACCGAACACGCCAGACCGGTCCCGAATTTATCCTTCTTTGTTTATATTAAAATAAACTTCCATAAACCGGTCCCTCTGAATTCCGAATACCAGCCTTTTTTAAGTGCCGAAATCATGTAACATCTTAATAATTTACTTCCGAAAACCGGCCTTTGGGAGTCGCAATGCATCAATGAACCGTAACGGACAGCTGCTAATCCGATTACTGAAAAAACAACGGTATTGTAATGTGCTCATCATTGTACTGGTAGACAGTACCTGTTCAGATATACTTGAATAAATAATTGAATTAATTTTAATCTGTTTCTTTTATTGTTCGATAATCTAATTATTGCAATTATTGTCTTTCTGATGGTTTTAATTTCTTTATTTCGAGGTTTTTACCAGTCAAGTACCCCTCACTTGAATATGATGAAAACGTTTTATTATAATGTTTATATCACCCGCGCAATGCAAAATATATTAAGAAATATTTTTTTTTATTTAAAACATCATTATTTTCTGTTTTTTTTTTTTTTATTATTATTTACACACTTTTTAAACAATACTATTACTATTTAATATTAAAACATTCCAGTCACCACGACCCGGAAACCGGTCACTAGAGATACAGGACAGGCTTGTAATTCACGAATCGGTCCTCGTTTTAAGTGATTTGGATAATATTTTTGCTTCATATGTTGTAACTAGCCTGAACAATTAATAAAAAAATATATTGAAAAATAAATTGTTTCATTTTTAACCGGAAACAGTAACTTGTATGCCTGACTAACACAAGCAGCACACGTGTATCCGTTTTGGATATCGTACAGTTGTTTGTAATAATCTGCCAGTTTGTAAGCTTTTTGGGGTTTATTTACTAGGTACTTGTTAAGTTCAAGAATTACAGGTACAATCAATGCTTATGAGAATGTATTGACATTTACGTATTTTGTCAATACACCGTTTGATAAATTTCTGAAATGGAAGAGATTCGGACCGGATCGGACTACCGGATTTATAAGGCCCTCTAAATACCGGCCCCTCTGAAAACCGGCCAAATTCCTCGGTCCCATACGAGGCCGGTATTCGGAAGTTGCACTGTAGTTTTCAAGATAATTAGCAATTTAAGTCTTCTTTTGCAGCTGTGACCTTGACCTTTGAACATATGACCTTGAACCATATATCAAAATGATCATTGTCACAATACCTACAATATTCTAATATACATGCCTATACAAAAAGTTAACAGTTTTCAAGATAATTAGCAATTTTAGTATTTATAAGCCAAAAATAACATTTCAGGCCCAACAACTCCTAAATGGATTATCATATAGTTACGAAACTTAGTGCCTTTTTAAATTTTGTCATGCTGAACATTTTTACAATGTTTTGGTTTCATATTTCTCTTAATATTTGCAAGAAAACTGCCTAAAACTGCATAAATCACAAATTAGGTCATGACTTTGATTTGTGACCTTGACCCTAATTTAAAGGTCATTTCAAGAAAAAGTCAAAACTGAAAACCTCATGTCATTATCTGTTTAAATAGTGAAGTTATAACAATTTGAAGCCATTTTACGAAATTTTTTTAATTAAACGCCCATTTTTCGACCAAATTTCACAAAATGAACAAACTATAGGCTTAAGCCAAATATCACTTCAGATTTTTTCTCTCATCATTACTTTCGGAGAAGAAGATTTTTTAAGATTTTTGGACCCCTAGGTCACCTTGACCTAGTTTTGGTAGCCATGGCAACGCCATGAACAAATCTGAATAGCACCGGCCCATATATGCTTCTGACTAAGTATCATTGAAATCTGTCCAGCACTTTTGGAGGAGAAGTCGAAAATAGGTGTTAACGACGCACGCACGCACACATGCACGCACGCACATACACACGCTGCGCCATGCCATAAGCTCACAGGACCTTTCGATCAGGTGAGCTAAAAACAAATAGTTGCAAACAAAAACTAATTACCATGAATTTAGCTGGTTGTGTTCCTCCAATACCTGTATCATATATTCCATTTTTCTGTGTTTTACCGCCAGACTCAATGTTTTCCATCATTGATTTACGACTGTTACTACCAAACAGTACATATGGTAATCTGCATCTAAAGGTTAAAATTTGGGAAAGAGAAAATAAGATTGACTTATTAATTATTAATTAATTACTTCAAAACATTTAAACAAAATATCTCCCATTAACAGTTCCAACAGAAGAACTTGCTTGCACATCAAGTGCGACATTTTTATCTACAAACTTTTTTATTCTTATTATCATACTGACACTCACAACATCAGCATGAAATTATCTCGTTTGTACTAAAACAGGGAAGCTACGTAGTATCACTCAAATAATCTTACTGAAACCTACTTCTTATCTAGAAACAGTCCAAAACAGTTCTAGAAGACTAAGGGGGGGTGAGAATAATGAAAACATAGTACTAAGCACCTGGTTCCTACAAAATCCAATTCAAAATTGTTTATAAAATTAATTGAAAACTGATATCTGAAATGAAATAACATGAGCAGATGTGAGTAAGTAGGTGGGTTGAATGTTGTTTTACACCCCAGTCAATTTCATATACATATATTTCCAGTTATAAGTTTCTGAAATGGAGGATAAAAAAGTTTTACCAGAGATTACTACAGAACCTCAGTGAGAAGTAATGTGACTTGTAAGACACCAATTACTCAGAAGTGTGCTATACATCACAAAACATTGACAATAAAAACTCACCTTGTATCAGAATTCACAACTCCAACTCTTCCATGAATGAAATAACTTTTCAAAGGCTAAAAGAAAAATATAAAATGCACAATTACAAATAATATTTACGTAATAAAAGGTCATTTAACATGGATATTTTACCTTCCCCAGTAGTGATCCATATTACAGGACTGAACAGATTATAGCATCATCATAAAATATATAACTTATGTCATATATCAACCTTGGTTAAACAACTTAAATTATTTAACAAAATCCAATAATAAATCACAAAAGTTACAAACTGGAAACCATCAATATTGGTGCAATATACTAATTACTTATGCTAAAGCTTATAAAATATGGAAATAAACAATCACACTGACCAAACTTCACAAAAATCAACTTGGTTAAAATATAGATATAATACATTAAATGTGCAAAAGAATTTTTTAACATGTTAAATCATAATAAAGTCAACCTATTAATCTATGTAGAGATAATCAATTGTAACAACAGATATGTACAACAACTGTAACAACAGATATGTATAACAATTGTAACAACAGATATGTATAACAATTGTAACAACAGATATTTATAACAGTTGTAACAACAGATATGTATAACAACTGTAACAACAGATATGTATAACAATGGTAACAACAGATATGTATAACTATTTATGTTATCACTAGGTTAAAGTATTAAAGTGAAAACGCCAAACTTTATTCAATTATTTAAAATTTCTTTTAAGATTTTCTTACCAATATTAATTTCATTGAATGTGTCTTGTCACTATACTAGCAGAAGCAATGATGTGTTTTCTCTGTCGCCAATACAATTTTTAAACAAAAAATAGTAATAAGTTGCCTATGCTCATATCCAAAACTTTATTTTAAATGCAAGAAAATATGACTGAATTTAAATATCTTTAAACCACAATTACATTTGCATAAACAAATCTTTAAAACATCTACTTTAAACCCACTAAATTGTTCATTCAATTTGATAATTTTTATAGTTTTTCCTCCATATGTTATGCCCACATTTACTAACCTCACTAATCTTCTCTTCAACAACACTTTTTGCATTAGCCAACCTGAGAAGAGACAAATACTAACTTAAAGTTCAATCTACTTTAGTATTGACATTATTCAGTTTATATATAAGTAAAATGGATTAAGGATGTTTCAAGGTTATTACAGTCAATGTTTGTACTGATATAGAGACTATTAGTACTGCTATTGTAAGAAGAAAACCAGAGTGCCCAGAAAAAACTATCCATCTTCAGCATATGAACTGACAAATCTTCTCACATTAGAGTCTGATAATGTAAGAAACAAAACTAAGTGGTGAGTCACAACAATTTGTAATCTGATACTTCAGACCGCTTCACAAACAATGCCTTGATAAATAGAACAACAGTGCGAAAATGATAACATAATTGAAATACATGAATATACATAACAATCTCAAAACACAATACCCATATTCGATTGGTCATTTCCGTTTATCAAGAGGCTCTTCCATTAAACGAGATTTTCCCACCTTTATTTTTGACCAATCAGATCACAGAATATAGTTTTGTATTTGTCATTTGACTGGTAAAGTGTTCAACACACTTTTCACTTCTAAAAACACTGTTGTTCATGGAGGTCGAGTTGAGAACAACTTACCAGTCGAATAACAATTGTAAAGTTCATGTCTTTAGTCTGATTGGTCAAAAATAATGGTGGGAAATGCTAAATGGAAAACGACCAGTCAAATACGGCTATTGATTTATGCCAGCTACAGTAATGAAAATGCTACCAGTTAATCAACATACATGTAGATATTGTCTGCTAGCAAATTACTCAGGTGGAATTATATATGGCCTAATGGTTAAAGCATTAAACATATAATTTAAGATTTCAGATTGTAAATTCATGTCTCAGCTAAGTTATGTAGCAAGTCCTTTAACAAAGCATTAAATTACAATTTGTCTGAGTATCACACACTAGCAATATCATAATTAATATTTTGGTGATGAATTTATGCGCTCAAAATGGAAAAAAAATCTGAAATATTTGTAATATCTGAAGTATAATTTGAAGGTGTAAGTTTATCTGGTTTGAAATTATATATTCTAGGCAATTTTATCACATTTAATGTAACAGGAAAACAATTTTATATAATTTGTTAGTTAAACTGAGTAAAAGTGTTTTATGCTGCAGTCAAGATTCTTTCATTTATATCAAGAAGTTTATACTATTTGTGATCCCTTACTTGACATGTTAAAATGCAATAAAATTGAAAATTGCATAAAATATTTAGTTACTGTGGTAAGCATATGAATAATAAAACAATAATATATTGCTTACATATCTACATCCATAGTTGTTAACATTGTGTTCCATTGTCTCTCAAATGATGCCAGTTGCTTTAAAAAAATAATAACAAAATGTATTAAAAACAAGTATTTGACATTATCTTCAAATTAATTATTCACTGAAATAAAAACAGTATATCAAAGTTTTGTCAAGCAAAAGTGAAAACAAAATGTTTGAAAACATTTGCAGTTTATCAGTTCTCCCTAACTATACAATATTTGACGTGGCTGTATATGGTGTTATTTTCATTAAGGGGATCGTCAATTCAAAGAATTTGTCTCTTGCATGTCTATATAACATTCCACATGTCTAAACAATTCAGAATATCAGCATAAGTCAATGAAAAATGCCATTTGAAAAACACAATTATATAATAATTTAATACCATAAATTCAATGTTCTAATCATCTTTATTATGAATTCATACTTACATCTGTTATCATCATCTCCATGGCAACAGGATCCATCAGACTGTACAAATAATGGAGTTTCTTACTTGCATCTACTACCTATAAAGTTGGTATGTAAATTTAAATCTTATTAACAATTAAAATAACATCCAATCTGTTAAAATGTCCAACAAGTAGAGTGTATAATGGGACAATAAATGAAACCCCACCACACTGTAAAGCAATAATTAAAATCTACCAGTATACAAATTATTATTTATTTATATATTTTTTTATTTACCTAGTATTATCTTTTTCCTGTTAACAATAGAACTGCACCCATGAAATGTATTTTTATCTTTACTTTTGCTCCTGATGTGCTTTAAACTTAGTTTATAGTATTATAAAGCCCATTGTAAACACACAAAAAAATATATCTAAAATTAGCAGGAACTATCCTTCAAAGTGATAAATTCATTCAACATCATTTGTTTTATTAGTCTTAATAATAAAATTTATTTTCCATGACTATAGCATTCTTACCTCATGTTTAAGTGTGAAAAATCCACCTCTGAAATAGATTGAAACAACTGTTAAATCAAAAATACAGAAGGTATTTTCTTGTAACATCTGTCCTGATATACATGTAAGGACACTATTTTTTTTCTGTATTGACAAATGTCAAGACTGACAACTACCATTGTTTATAATTCACCCTAATAAAAAATTTGTAACCCATTTTGAGATTTACTTAGACAGTAAATGGTGATTTTTAACACTATGTTGAATGGGCCTCTTATTGGTCTTTAATACTTATTTCTGGCAAAGACCTTCAATTTCATGCAAATGATTACAACGACACATGCAATGATGCAAGTACATGCAGTGGTATCACACACAAGTACTAACAGTTACTGTAGTATGAGTTTTATTAGTTATTGTTTCTTTTACAAGCTCCCCTTTAGCTAAAAGTTTTGTGTTTGCTAATTTTCTTCAATTAACCTATTGTACCGCAATACAAACCGAGGCTAACATACCTCAAGGTGAACTGAACCTTGTCACATGTGTATTGTTTTACCCCTATTTATTACACGCTCATTTAGATTATATGCAACTTTTCAGAATTAAGCTAAATAAATGTTACTTACCCACCATAATCATCCAATGCATATGCCTGTACTATTGGCCATTTTTCTACTTGATGTTTATCAAATGTCTGTAGATGACCTATTTAAATAATAATTAAAACATTATAATTATCTTTCATTTCATAACAAGATCAACAGGAAGTATGTTATAGTTTTCCTGTCAATCAATCCTACAAGCTTGTCAGAGACATGATATGCCATTCATCAGATTTTTTTCTGCAGTTTAATTTTTGAGATTTTAGAAAATTAATGTGCAAATGTCTTGTTATTCAATATATATATATCACATATTTAAGATGAGTTGACTTTTGTCAATTGGAATACGGTAATTGTTATGGTTCAAATTCAACAAAAATAATATTTACCTAACTAAAAAACAACTAGATTGATTAACTGTTACATGTATTTTAATTACATGCACTGACAAGCTGAATATGACTTTCAGAACGGAGATAAAATAGAACTGATGTGCTCTAATAAAAAAAAAATAAAACTACACAAAACAACTGTTAAATGGATGAAAACATAACACAGAAGTACCAGTAATATTAATACAACTCCTTGTCTGCATAAGGTTTGATAGTAAATATATTTTAATAAAGATTGAAAAATACTTTTGTCCGATGTGAAAAATCACTTGTCAGACATTTTTAGTTAACAATAGAATTCAGTTAATGGGACACGTAAATAAATATTTTTGTCGGTCATTATTTAACTCGAGTATTGTTTGCTATCACCTGTCAACTGTTTTCAATAAATACTACAGATCTAATAATTAGGCTTTTGTTTATTAATCAGTTAGAATCCATGGTCTCAATCTGTTCCTTTTGTTTCATCGTCCGACCCTCATTAATTTTGTTGTTACAGACGGAAGCCACAAACAGCTGATAACGAGGGTTGATCCTTGAAGGTCATGGTCGTCGGACTATATCAAAGAGGTTCCATGCGGGATGTCAAATAAGACTACAACGCACATCGTATGGTCTTGGCAAACTGTTTAGTTATAAATAAATAATTTTAAAAAGTCTAAATACAATCAAAGAGGTCTCGAAATGAGGTTCAGTAAAGTTCGTGTAACTTCAGAAAAACGAAAATGCACAATTGTCAATATAAACAAAGATGGCCATCAAACCTTCGTCAATGCCAACAATACAAAAATCGACACTATGTGGACACATGAGCCTGATCACATGTACCTAAATAACCTCTATGTAGTAGTTAAATCCTTTTTAAAATCTATTTGATATTAAAAATTAAAATCTTTTTAAAATATATTGTCATTAACAACTATTTCTTTAGTTTGCTAACAACATCAGTGGGACCTTTTTTTTTTTTTTTTTTTTTTTTTTTGCTTTACACAGCATCGGTAGTACAGTTGCTTTGAATAAATGTCTGACACCCCAGTCAAAGTTTTCCAGAGCCCTGTAGTACATGTACCAGTTACATCCCCATGAACTTTGTTTTGTCATTCACAACAAATCTGTTTATCTCAAACTTTTTAAAATTCCATGTGGCATTTGAGATACTGAGATTCAATTGCTTATGTCTGTAACCAAAATCCCTTATTGTTACTTTTAGATTCAGAACCAACAAACAAAACAATATAACATCTGCAATCAGCACAAACTTATATATAATATAATCTAATTTTCTAAATTTATCTAAGTTGAATTTTTAATAGGCATCTGCTTAACTATTTACCTTATTTAATAAATTTTATATAATTTTTATAATTAAAAAATTGTTTTAAAAAATTAACATCACACTGTAAGTTATCATTTCAATACTGACCTACAATACTGTATGGTATTCCTATAATATCACAGCCTTTGACCATGTTTATGAAAGAGTGTATCTTAAATTCTTCAGCTGCTTCTTCATCTTCATACTGTTATATAGGTTTTAACAGACATATTACAACAATGATTACAATAATATCTAAAGTCATTAAATACTGTGGTTCTCCTGCATTTTAATGAAACGATCCAACTGCACCCCATTTTTACTTACTTTTCGGTTTGAAGACCAAGAATGCGAAATAATAAGAATAAATTGAAAATTAACATGATGAAATTATTTGACTTTTGCAGGAAGTGCTTTCAATGATTTAATATATATAACAAATACCTGCTAAATTTTGATGTGCCATATGTGCACATTTCGGAAAATCATTCCTCATCAGTGACACTAGGGGCCGAAAGTTTGATTTATAAAAAAACATAAGCCAAAGAGTTAAAAATAATGAATCTAAAGTTTCAAAATTATATAAATCAAAATCCATCTAAGAAATGCTTTGCATGAGGGAACAGACCTTAGTTTTAAATAAATTTCAAAAATTAAGACGGCTGAGAATTTTGTTAAATGATATATTTTCTGACAACACAAAGTACTGCCTACTGAGGTATGGAAACCCTCGGGGAGTTTTACTCCACCAGCAGCGGTAATTGCTCAGGGGTAGTAAATATATAACAAATACCTGCTAAATTTTGATGTGCCATATGTGCACATTTCAGAAAATCATTCCTCATCAGTGACACTAGGGGACGAAAGTTTGATATATAAAAAACATAAGCCAAAGAGTTGAAAAATAATGAATCTAAAGTTCATACATTCATTTACTTTCTCTTTTCTGATGTTATCTCTTCAGAACACAAAATATGTACATAAAAATTAAGTCCAAATTTCCCTGACTTATGTTTATTTCTTTTTTTCTTTCATTACTTATATTTTTTTTTATAAATTGTTTTGACTTTAAAATAAAACCATATTTTGTTTCTTTATTAATATTATGATTTAACTACCTCAGTTTCTGTCATACAGTGAAATCTGACATTTCTCCAGTGGCTGACATACGGCAGTAGATAGTGGTAGTTGATCGGATTACAGTACACATGAACTTCATTTGCTTTGATCAAGAATATTATATCTACAAGTAAAAAAGAGAAGTATAGTATAAAACTAATTGAAATATAAATGGTTTCTGAATTTATAAGTGTTTAACCTCCCATTCAAGTTTGTGTTACTTACATCAAGGTATTCAATTCAATTCTGGGATGGTCAGTAAAATGAAAGTACAAATTTGGTTAATTCCAGAAAAATTTATAGAAGTTTTATGGAAATATTTAAAAGTAAATGACACAATGAAGATGAAAGATAATACAAGACTATGTAATCACTAGTATAGGTCTATAGACTAAGACTGAGCTGACATGAAACAAGCAAGTAGAAAATGATCTAGATATACATATATGAAATCACTGGTATAGGCTTATAGGCTACGACTTAGCTGACAAAAATAGGCATACAGAAAATAAAAAATGTTTCTAGATATAAGTATTTTTAAAGCTGGATTTTTTATCAGAAATGACTGTCATTATTTCTACAAAAATTTCTGAAAACCAATCACTAGAGATATATTTCTAATATTTTTAATGGCTTACCATCAATGACTTCCTCTTCAAAGCCTGATCTGAAAAGAAACAACAGGTCTCAGTATATCTATATTTATCTGACACATGGCCTGTTTTAAACCTTTTTTCTAAGATAAAACAATCAATAACAAAAGATTTTATTACTTACAACTTAAGCTTGGCGTCCCTAACATAGGCACATTTTTTTCACTCTCTTTTGAAGTAATATGGATATTTGTTTCCACTTTTAACTTTATATATTTAAATTACATTATTTTTGTTTCAATAAAGTATTTGACGTCGACTATACTTTGCCACTGCATAAAGACAATGCTTCACGTGGGAACAGTGACGTCATAGACTTTTAACCATGGATTGCAGGAAAGCGTTTTTTAAATTGACAAATGAAATTTTTTAATGGCAACCATTCATCCACCTTTTTTGATAAATTCATCTTTTGATAATTGTTCATTCAATTTTCACTTGAAAATGCAATTCATGTTTGTTAATATTTTATCAAATTTAATAAATTATTCATATCTAGATTGATCAGTGGGTGGGGTCAGATGTGAAATGCTAGTTACATGTGGTCAGGGGTCAGATGTCAAATGTTCTTTTTGAATGACAGGGGACAACCCATTTTTCTGAGAGGGTGCACCAGCAGTGCTTTTCGAAACTGTTTTCAAAATTACATGAAAAGTGTGAGTTGAATACAAAATTAGTTTTAATAAATATTGTAAATATAAGAAATAAAGCATAATAGATCAAATGCTAAACAAGTTAATTCATGATTGCAATAAATGACTGTTTTTAGCTGTTTCTGCTAAAATTTTATTGCACTAATCAAAATAAATTTACAGTTGTTCATTGAAGGTATTTTTCAAAATTAATACTCTTTTAATCAATTTAAACATATTTCTTAAGGTGAACATTAGGTAGAGGCTTCAGGGAACAATTCATTTTTTGTTGAAAAAAACAAATTACAAACAAATTTCAAAAAACAAATTACTGTGTTATATAAGACTGACCAAATTAAAAAATTCCTATGAAACTGTCATACTTACTTTTCCAGTTCAGCTTTCCTCACTTCAAAAAATCCAAATAGTAAATAATTAATGAGTTCACTAGTTCCTTCATGATACCTACTATCTATACCTGTAAATATAATACATGTAAATTATGTACCAATGAACTGTAATACCATATATATATGTATGTGGCCTACCATTAATCAGGATAATAATTACTTCTCATTTCAAAGTGAAATCTGTGAAAATCAAATCCCTATAGTTAACATAGAACCTGTATAAACTGAACTAATTGTTAAAAATACTTCAGTTTTCTTAAATAACTTTAAATATATGTACATGCAAGTTTTGATTAAATAACTACAGGTTGTATGTGACATTGTATTAAGGTCTCAGTTTCATCATTTATCTACACTGTGTGTAACCCAACTGACCATGCTGGATATTCTTGGTCTCAATATAATACACCACAATAACATCATTTTGGTTTGCTGAGAAGAAGGAAATGTCACAGGTAGTTATTTATATACTTATTTAAATTAATGTATTAAGTTTTAATTACGACGCTAGTTAAGTTTTAGCTTAAGATATGCTTAATTAGTTTTTTTGCATCATTATTTTACATTACTTTGGGGTAGGTATTAATTAAGTAGGTATTTTCTAACTACACCATTCTACTTATTAACTTTACATTAATGAGCATGTTTAATACGTAACTTCACAGGTCACTGCATTTTGGCGCATTTTCTAGACTGACCATTGCATTCCCTACGACACAGTCCAAGCATCAGGACGTACATTTTTTTCTACAAACATATACATACATCTGCATGTTTATCCTTCATGGATACATGGTTTGGTAAAACAGAAATTTAAAGCAGGACGTTCATTCATGCATTCATTCATTTATGCGTAAGATATTGATTTCTGTATCTACGTCAAAGTCAATAAATCAGAATTATTAATTATTAACGACTTGTGTTTTCGAACAACTTGTGACAGAAATATAAAACATTTTAAAACCTTTGTCTTCATCAACCCAGCATTGTGACAAATAACAGTAAAACGCTCTTACCAATTAAATTTTTACTTGTCTTATTGCATGGAAAATTCAATTCCTGCAAAGGTCTAGTACCATAGGTAACATTTTGCTTTTGGGTAAGTAATGTTTTTGCCAAAAGTTGCTATGGTGGAAATCAAATTGTGCATACCTGCTACACATAAAATGGCATCAGGACTCTCCAAATCTGCAGATTTATTTTTTCTCAGTATACTCTGGACATTTCTTAAACGACTACAGCTGTAAACAAATATAAAAATATTTAAATAGAAACATGTACATGTAGGTATATTGGTAGTCTTTTTTTCAGTCTAGTTGTTTGTAGCAGTGAGTTAGCATAACTCTGTATCGAACTGTAGAGTTGTCTTGAAGCAGTGATAAATAAGCTTGTTATATTCAGAAAAATCACATCATCACATAAAGATCCATTTAAACATATATCATAGTAGAGCAAACTGTTTAATCAAATAAGAAATGAACAATTAACTTTAGTAACAAATGTACCCCAATCTATCTGGGGTATTACACCATTGTATTACAAACAGAGTGTAATACTCCAGATCTAGATTGTGTCTAAATTAGACTTCAATTTTAATGGTCTAAATCTCAAATATTGTGAAAATGTAAAGTAAAATTTATAAGATACCATGATCACAGGTTTGGTTGATAAATGTTCATGGTTCTAGACAAATGAAAAATGTTAAGTAAAATTTACAAGATATCATGATCACAGGTTTGGTTGATAAATGTTCATGGTTCTGGACATGTGAAGTGGACATTCTAAAGTTTTAAGACTGCTTGTGGCTTCAGGTAAATGACATGATATACATACTGTATTTACATATTGCTGCTTACTTAAGTTATATCAAGATAACAGACTACAGGACAGCAAGCTCTGCAAATGCTGACATAGGGAGCTTACACCTAACAACCAGCCCAGGTATAGTCAAATTTATACATTATGTAATAAGCCACCACATTGGAGATCACATACTAAGTGTGATATAGCCTAAACACCACACTACAACAGTGTGGTAATAATAAATACCTATGAACTGAATTAATAAAGAGACAATAACAAATATATGTACAGGTGTCACAGGAAAGAGAAAAAATTGCAGCAGTCAAAACCATTCTTTTAGTTTAACCATCAACTTTTTTAAATAAGACAACAATTTTTTTAAATAACAGTTCTAATATGCTGATTATCAGATAATGATTAAAAATACCAGTATTGCTGACAAAGCTCTCATGATAAATGGTATGCCTCGAGGTCATGTGATTGGCCTCATACTTCTAATCTTTTTTTGAAAGACTTGCCAGAAAAAATTGTTACTGGTACGAATGGCCTGCAAAGAATATTTGCGCCCTTAGTGTATACAAATGGATTAAAAACTTGGATATTTCTACTAACTTGGTTCAATAAACAATGCGAATCGATTCAATAATGTTTCTGGTAAGGCAATATATAATGAAATCGTTCAAAACCTGCATAAATCCTGTGATTATAAGAAGTTTATAACCTGCAGGTAGGTCAAAATAATTTCCCGTTTTTACATAGGATGGCATCATGGCTCCAAAGTGGCAACATCAGTATAATAAAAAAGCTGTACGGAGCCATGCATGTATTTCAGGTCTAGTCTGGATCTTTTAGCCTTGTGGTAGAGTGCTTGATTATCATGCAGAAGGGGTTGATCCTCAGCCGGGACACTAGGTGAGGACGTTTTTTTCAGGTGTTTCTTCCATCCTAACACATTTTGCACCCAACAAAGATACAACCACCACAATGGAACTTGCCATCCTACCACATGATCAGTAGCTCCTAATGTTTGTACGGAATGAAATGGATAACGTTTTATGTCAAATATTCCACAAAAACATCGTTATTATGGGAAAACGTCACTTTATGTGATTCCATTGCCAATAGAAATCATTGTCCCGCACAAACGCTATGAGGTATCATGTGGAGCTCGTAGGAGTTCCATTACCTTATTGAACCATGTAAAGCTTCTATACCTTGCTTCTTGTACGACCGAATTTGAATAAAGTTACTTTATAAATACTAAGTCTGACATGTATTGGAAGAATGCTTTTATGTTGCATTTTGGTTTAGGCTATGTGAATAAATCTGCATGGTCATGGATAGGACAGCAGACACCAACTCCACAACTTTAATGTAATATGAACTTCCATTGCATACCTTGCAAACGAAGAAAACGTCTCAAGTTTAATGTTTCTTCTTGCAGAAGAAGGTCTTTTGCTACTTCTTGACATTGTCTGTCTTATCAAAATATCGATTCATTCGTTCTCAGAGTGACTGCGCGTTTCCAAAATGACACTTGTCCGCCATGAAAAATCAACATCCGGTATGTTACCAGTCGTTTACAGCATTAAAAAAAATTAAAATCCGATTTGCCAAGAAAAATTTTCGTTCCCATCATGATCACATAAACAAAATTCAATATACAATAGATTCAAATAATAATATGGAACTTTTGTTTTAATATTAAATTTATTTGATGTAAGAGACTTCAAGGTCGAATCTATCTTCGAGGTCAGATTGCCGGTACTCCTCAAGGTCATTCCATCTCCAGCAGAGCTATTGACTGTAGGTTTCTATCTTCCTCAGATCAACGACCAAAATGTCAAGCGAAGCAAAATATACAGTTGTGTTGATTAGACACGGGGAGAGTGAATGGAACCAAAAGAATTTGTTTTGTGGTTGGTTTGATGCAGATTTATCAGAAACTGGTCTCAAGGAAGCACAGACAGCAGGAAAGGTGCAGATTACTTATGAAAGGGAATGTTTTAGAGCCCCTAAACCTTTTTATTTTTGTACGATTGGCACGACTTTACTACCCGTGAATTGTGTTGATATTAATTTTATGAAAATTAACAGATCAAAAGATGAGTTCATATGTCAGTCAGTTGTGTCATTTATTTTTCCTTTGACAGAGTTAAGGTCCAAAAAATAATGTTTTGGGGAACCTGACAAAAATGTGTTTGCAAGCATACCACACAATCCTTTAACCTTTAAAAGGGGGCCTGGATTGTGTAGTTATTTTAATGGTGTTATTACTCATCACAGTCTCACACTGTCTATTGAGTCCCTTGTTTGTGACAGGGATTTATGCAAAACTTTGATTGAAAATTCGATTAATAAAGTTTAGTATGTTTCATTTACTAGGGTCTAGTCATAACTATGGGCATTTGCAATTACCAAGACATTTTCGTAGAAAGAAAACTCATGAAGAAGAAGAAGAAGAAACATTATTATTAAATTTAGAAGCTTGTCTGGATGTTCCTCAGTTTCGTAAACACTTTACCATATTGACTAGCCATCTGAGGATTGACTGTATTGATTTTTTAACTTTTTTTTTTTTTAAGATAAATTTCTTTAAATTGTAGCTATTAAAAGAAAAAGGGTTTACCTTTGATGTTGCATTCACAAGTGTTTTAAAGAGAGCCATAAAGACATTGTATTATGTCCAGGAAGAGCTAGATTTACATTGGATTCCAGTCTACAGACACTGGAGGTTGAATGAGAGACATTATGGTGGATTACAAGGTCTAAACAAGTCTGAAACTGCTGCTAAGTATGGTGAAGCACAAGTGAAGGTAGAATAGACTTAACAGTATAACATTTTATAAACTTGAAAATTTTTGAGTTTAGAGCATTATATATAACATTGATGTCAAGAAAAAGATTTACATTGTTGGTTTTCTTTGGTGCTGTTTTAGACCTATTAACTCCATGTTAAGATTGACATTAAAAAGTTTCCTAATTCTTATCACGCTTTGTTGACATGAAACAGATTGCAGGCTCACAAGAAAGAAAAAAATTAAGTTATTTATAAACTTGTAAATAAAATTTTTTAACAACAATCTGATGCCTGTCAATCATTCTCTCTCTCTCTCTCTCGTTCTCTCTCTCTCTCTCTCTCTCTCTCTCTCTCTCTCTCTCTCTCTCTCTCTCTCAAATGGTGTGCTATATGTACAAGTAAAATAATTCTTTACAGATAACATATATGGAATAATATAATGCATAACACATGGACAAATGTTGACACAGATAAATTGTATTTTCTTATTTTCAGATCTGGAGAAGATCCTATGATACACCACCACCAGCATTAGAAGATGGTGATGAAAGATATGACACTTCTGACAGGAAATATATCGTATGTATACAGGATTCATATGGTTTACTATAGTGAAGAAAACATGTTGAAAACAGTTATTTTGTTATTTATATTATGTAAGTTAAATTACTCGGTTTTAAACAAAGCAGTATATTATACTAAAGTACATGTATCTCTGTTGAACATATTAATTTACTTTAACAATACAAAATCCCTTAACAATACATTATACAAATTAATTACCATAAACATATTAATTACCACCTCTTTTTTTTTAAGCAATACGATCATGTAGTGGTACCAAGATGTGAATGTTTGAAGGATACAGTTGATAGATTTATGCCATATTGGCATGATGTCATAGTTCCAGTTGTCAAGGCAAGTCAAATTGAATATATATGTGTTTTTTTTTTCTTTTTTTTTATTTATTTTTTTGAATGAGATTGATCTCCAAGTCAAAAGGCATTATATTTCTATTACAACTGAATTTAACATTTAAGGCTAGCTTCGCTTCTAAGTGGTTTTATTTGTTTAGAAACTCTTCAAAGTTGTTTAAACTACTATATATACAATATATATATATATATATATATATATATATATATATATATATATATATATATATATATACTGTTTTATCATCAATTTTTCTTGGTGGCCCATTTTTCATTGTTTTTGTGAACACCTTGACCCTAAAATTTACATGTCAACGAAATACTAGTAGTTTAATATATGTTTATAACAACTTACCTTTTTGATGACATGAGTGAAATAAGTACAGTAATCCGGTAACACTGAACACATAAGACAGTGTTTTCAAAATGTGGTTTCCTTTATTAATCTGACAAGATACAAACTATCAAGGATAAAAATGTCGTTTAAATTTAAAATCCTTGAATCAAATATTGAAATCCTCAGAAAAATATTAGATCATTTAAAATTAACGCTAATATGTGAACTTGTAAAAATATGCACACAATATTTTCCAATTCAAAGCAAACCAGCTTTGCTGAATCCAGTTTGAATAACATTTGTTTTGATAGACATGTTTTTGTCTGTTTCAATTGGCCATTTGTGTGAATCGACCTAATGGTAAATGGGTCAAAGGTCACTTGAGGGACTGGCTAAAAGTGGCCTTTGTTGACAGGTGACCTTTGTAAACAGGGTCCGTATTCTGAAGACCAGTTATGTCCCTTGATTTGCATTCGACTTAAAATTTCTCCAATTTGACAGTTATAAAACGAATACACAAATCACCAATGTTAATATATAGTTATTAGAATGGAAAGTTGTAGTTTTTATCTCTTTGATTATATTATTTTCTATGCATTCATGTTTCTTTTTCAAAATATTTCTGACATATCAAGTTTATCAAGTGAGCTTCAAAAAGCCCTGCATTGGTGTTTGTACCAGTCTTACACTACCTAAACCCCTAGGCTAGTAATCTGTATCTGCCATCTGTAGAAGTTGTCCTGACAACCTTCAGTTTTAGAAGCGTTGCCAATTAGGAAATTTTTGTTTATATAAATAAAACAATATGGACAATTTTCACATCAAAAATAATTATGACTGACAAGAACAATACTTGTATTTAAGAAACAAGAGGACTAATAACAAAACAAAAGTTATTTTTACCGGTAAAACATGTACAAACTATTAGTAATATTGACAATGATATATGGAATGAAAACACAGTGAATATAGCATACAAGGAATTTCTACACGTTATTCATCAGGAGATGGACTCCAAACTTCGTGAAATAAAATCTTTCTCTGGTACTAAGCGTGGAAAAAGTAGGTACAGACCATACTGGAATCAGGACTTACAAAATGATTGGGATAATGTATGTAAAAAAGAACGAGACTGGTTGAACTTTAGAGGTAGTCAATTTAGGAAACGTCCAATAAAAGAAAGTTTTCATACTGTTCGTAAAAGGTTTGATAAAAAGCTGCGACAGGAAAAGCGAAAATACCAACTTCGAAAGCAAGATGAACTTTTTAATTTATCGAAAAAGACAAACAGTAGAGATTTTTGGAAAACTATTGGTACAGCAGGGATCGGTATGGAACTGAAAAACAACATCCCCTGGGAGGTTGTGAACGCTAATGGTGTTGTCGAATCGGAAGCTGGTTTAGTTATGGGCTGTTGGAAAAATACTTATGAAGAACTTTATAACTCTAGTAGTGATAGCTATGATAATGTTTTTCTACAAAATGTAAGACAAAGTTTAAATTCTGGAAATATAGAGAGAGAATACGAACTTAACACTGACATGCTTAATGTGCCATTAACGTATTTGGAGGTAAAAAATGCAGTATTTAATGCAAAATCAAACAAAGCAGCAGGAATTGATTTAGTGTGTTCCGTATTCTTAAAAAATGACTGTAGTATTGACCTTTTATATAAACTTATATCAAAGTGTTTTAACACCGGAAAAGTGCCAAAGGAATGGTGCCACTCAATTATTAATCCGATTTTAAAACCAAATAATGATCCCAGGGACCCACTGGGATACCGTGGAATTGCTCTTATTTCAGTACCGTGCAAGATTGATGCAGATGTTTTAAACAATAGACTTTCAAAGTGGTTAGAAGAAAATAATATTCTTGCGAATGAACAGAATGGGTTTCGGAAACAGCGAGGATGTATAGAGCATTTATATACACTAACAGAATTGATAAAAAATAAAAAAACTGAGAAGAAATCTACATTCACGTGTTTTATTGACATTAAAAAGGCTTTTGATACTGTAAACACAGATATGTTGTACTTTGAACTCCGACAGCTGGGAATAAGTGCTAACTTTTTTAAATCCATAGTTTCGCTCTACGAGGATGTGAGATATTCCATTAATATAAACGGATGTCTTACAGATACATTCAATGTCAGTCAAGGAGTCAAACAGGGATGCAAACTTTCTCCTACTTTATTTTCCATTTATATAAATGACTTAGCTCGTGAGATGAATATGTTGAATTCTGGTGTTAATGTTAATGAACAAGACATTTTATCAATTTTATTATATGCTGATGATAGAGTGTTAATTGCGCCAAACGAATTATCTTTACAGAAAATGCTGGACGTTGTAAACTCTGGGTGTTATAGATGGCGTTTATCATTTAACCCAACAAAGACTCAAATTCTACATTTTAGAAATCCGAGTGTTCCCCGTTCCAATGTGATCTATATTGTGGAACAAATAAAATCAAATATGATGACAAGTATCGTTATCTTGGATAATGGTTATGCAATAACCTCAATTGGAAATTAACAATTAGAGAAATAGAGAAGTCAGCCAGCAGGGTGCTCTCTGTGCTTTACACAAAGTTTATTTCTTTTGGTGGTATGGACTACGATGTTTTTACAAAACTTTACGAAACATCAGTGCAACCAGTGTTACTATATGGTGCTTCTATATGGGGAGTTAACGAAAATAAAGAGCTTGAAGTGATTCAGAATCGCGCATGCAGATGTTTCCTGGGAGTCACAAGAAATGCTTCGAATATTGCTACCCGAGGTGATATGGGATGGCATTCTGTACACACTAAACAAAAAATTGAAGTTTTTAAGAATGTTTTTTAAGTTACATCATATAGATGATGATCGTATTGTTAAAAAGGTTTTTATTGGTTGTCATAACAAAGCAAACTCATGGAGTAACAGGGTTTTAGAATTTTTAATTCACTAAATGTGTGTGATAATAATTTCAATTTTTTTATCTATTAAGCAAAAGGTTAATATTGTAAAAGAAAAATTATATGAAGTTGTAATATTTTATGGTATAAAGAGCTTTTTAATGACAACGGTAATGATAACGGTAATAAGCTGCAAACATATAGAACTTTTAAAACGGTACTAAATACAAGTGAATATGTGAAAATATTAAATATAGAGACAGGTGAAAAATTCTCGCAAATTTTAGATGTGGTTGTCTGTCCCTTGCGATTGAACTTGGACGATACGCCAAGCCAAAAATAGCTTTATGTGATAGACTGTGTAAATTCTGTGATAGCAACAAAGTGGAATCAGAACAACATTTTTTAATGGAGTGTGACTTTTATTCTGATATAAGATATGATATTTTTACCTTTATGCAACAGTTAAATCCTTTTTTTAATCTTTTAAATGATGATGAAAAGTTTTTAATTATAATGTGTACTGGTGATGTTCAAACACTTTTAGCCAAAACTTTATGTGATATGTATAATAGACAAAAGCGTTTTTATTAACTTAATTGTAACCAATATACTTAATTTTTGTATACTATATTATGTGTAAATAACTTTTAACTCGTGTCTCATAAGTCTTTTAAGGCTGGATGTTATTATTTTATGTAATATTTTAATATGTATATTATGTTCTATAACATGTGACACGTAAATAAACTAAATAAACTAAACTAAAACTAAACTGTACAGGTAACACAGCCCCTTTGTGAGCCCCACTGAGAGGTGATAAAAAAATCAATTCTTCACCTTGAATACCCAGACTTTTTGAGTGTCTAAATCTTTACCTGTAACAATTTACCGTTGATATAGGGCTTTATTGTGGTTAATTGATGAACAAACTTTCAGAAGATTTTTTGATCAGCTTCTGATTAATGGATTTATTATTGTTAAGTGTTAATTTTATGAAATGGAGTGGAAATCGGTAAGGGTGACTACTTTCCTTGCTACTGTGTAAAGAAACTTTATTTCCGATTTACAAGTTTTCCATAGAACACATGGATTGATTTAATTATTTTTTATTAGTTTTGATCATTATGTTTTGAGTTTTACCATTTTTTCAATGGATTTTATGGCCGTATTTCCCCAAAAAAAGTTCCCAAGGGTAGAATTGGTGACCGTTGTACACAGGTACATTTGTATGATTGGGCGGTCGTTAGGGTGACTGCTGACAGCATCAGACAGGTGACCGGTCTACAGAGGTTCATTATATAGTAAAAACATTAGGGACCGTTTCATACTGACCATTACTGACAGGTGACCGCTCTACACAGGTGACTGCTACCACAGGTTTCACTGTATTTAATAGAAATATCCAAGGGTTGTAGTTTGTCTGTACTTGTGGCCATTACAAGTAATGGAATAATTCCATTATCTTTCAATAATGACAATAGTTTTTCACCATGGTGAGTTTTATACACGTCAAAGAGCACAACTGCCATCTGATCAATCTTTACAAAGGGGAGTAACTCATAGCTATGGTCATAACCACAAATTCCTCCCCCATGAAATGATATTTTTTCTTAGAACCACGAAAATTAATGATTTCACAGTAAATAATCCAATCCAATGAATTAAACGATTTCGATGTACAGTATAACCTGTGTATAAAGTCCACCTAGGGGACTGAGCAAAAGTGGACTTTATAGACAGGTGGTCTTTATATAGAGGGTCCCCTATATGTACAAGTAAACATACAGTGTTTAAAATAGTTAAAAAAGTCAAAATATGCAGCACTTATTAAAAACTTAATAATATATATATATATTAATGAAGTTATTTTCATTTTATTTTTAAAAACAGATTATTCAGAAATAACTATTTAAAAAACCAAACTATTTAAATTTGATAAACTATACATTTGGTTAAACTCTACCTATTATATACACTTGACTAATTGTGTCTTTGTTGTTATAAGTAGCAGCAAAGGTGTCACAAATTAAACAATTATATATAAAACATAATAGATAACAATTGGTATTTCTACTTTTATATCTGATGGCTTCAGTTGTTGACATGATAAGTATGACTTCATATATTTTTCTTCAAAATTTTACGTAATATCAGTCGATACTGTAGTCTTTACTACAGAAGATTTTTAAACTATGTAAGTTACATCATTGTATTTAGTGTGATCAATAATTTATATTGAAATTATTTATTGCCAATCTTCATACATCACAGTATCAAAGAAATGTGGCTGATATTTACTGAAAAAATTTAGGAAATATTAAAATTAAATAAAAAATTATATTAAAGAAGTGGACTTCATAGACAGGTTCTGGAGTCATTTGGGACTGAAAAGGGTGGACTTTATTCACATTAGACAGGTGGACTTTATATAGAGGTTCATTATATAGTAAAATCCATTGGGGATACTTCAGACCGGTTGCTATAGACAGGTGGACTTTATATAGAGGTGGACTCTACAGCAGGTTATACTGTAATTGCAAATGTCAACATTAGTATAATTCCGTTATAATTTTTTGTTAGGATTTTTATAGCTACTCAAAGCTCTATATGATTTTCAGTATTTTCTAATTTCATATTAATTTTCTGTAATAGTCAGGACAAAGAGTGGTGATTTCAGCTCACGGAAACAGTTTGAGAGCTCTAGTAAAATACTTGGATAATATTCCAGATTCTGAAATCACAGAACTAAACATACCAACAGGTAAGATTAATTTACCTCTTGTCAAATAACATGTTAGGGAGTATATAGGAATTTCCATGACAGCTGCTCATCTGTAAATTCTTGTTCCAAAAACGACTTCCAAGAATACTTGCGGGAATTGAATAAAACTTTACTTCAAAGATCTCTATGGTGCAGTTGGTGTATAATGACTGTAGAGGAATAATTTTCAAGAAATTTTCAGTTGGGGCTGGATAAATATCTTACAATTTTTTAACACCCGAATATACAACCAGTAATTTATGTAGTGAAAGGTTAATAATTTTTAACCCTATGTACTTTAAAAGGTTTTAACTTTATATACTGATAAGTGAAACAATTTTTTTACAAGTACATGTTTATTTTGTAGCTATACCACTTGTGTATGAGTTAGATGCAAAGATGAAACCCATCAGACATTATTATTTAGCTGATGAAGAAACTGTAAAAGCAGCACAAGCCAAAGTAGCAAGTCAAGGAACAGTGAAAAAATAAAGTACAAATAATCCTTAATCTATACAGAACTATAGTACATGATGAGGATTGTTAGATAGAATTGTTTTGTTAATTTAATTTTAAGGACAAACTCCAGATGCATTGAAAGAGAAAATGACTCGTTAAAGATAAATATGATTTTATGTCTTAAACTTGGGAGTCACTTCATACATTTTCACGTATTGAATTTTATCAGCAAGACAGTTAATGAAATAATGTTTCCTCCATTCTTTTTACAAATTGATTTTAATAAACATTTTCAATGAAAGGGTTTCCATTTGATATAATGTAAAATGTTTTAAACATACAATTTGCATGTTTAAATGTAAACCAGTATTGTCTTTAAACAGTGTAAAGAACTGTTCAGTTACCCTGTCAGAGTAAATAATTTAGGACATTTAGTTGATCATGTTTTTTTTATAGTTAAAAAAGAAGTGGGTTACATCAGATTCAGAGCTTTTAAGTACAAATTTTCAAGTGCTACATGTATATTTATTTATTTATTGTCTTATCCTTTATGTACATTCACCAAAAAAAGGATTCTCTTAATATAATGTCTGTGGACAAGATTCTCCTGCTATAAGTAGAAATGGTCTGGTAACCTCCTTCAGTTTGGGTAATCCGTTTCAGATTCATGACAGTCCTTGTTTACACTTTATGATTTATCTTTAAAAAGCTTACATGAGATGTTCGCAGATAAGTTTTGTCATATCAAAATAAAACATTCTATATTTTAGCAAGATAAATTTTGCCCCATATTAGTGATTGACCAGTCAGAGAAAAGTTCTAGCAGGATATTTAGGTTCATTTTAAAAAGTATAAGACTTGTGATTGTTTTAAGTAAATGTTGTTAAAAGTAAATAATATTAATAATATTGTTCACTTACAATATATCTTAATAAGATTTAACAAAATCTGTTGATAAATAACATGTCTGCCAGTCATTTTAATTAATTTGAAAAAAAAAACTTAATTATTATTACATGTCGAGCAATGAGCTAGCCAGATATTTTGGTAACAAACCTTTGTAAATGAAAACACAATCTTAAAATACTGAAGTCTTATGTTA
This sequence comes from Tegillarca granosa, assembly GCA_029721355.1. Lineage (NCBI taxonomy): Eukaryota > Metazoa > Mollusca > Bivalvia > Arcoida > Arcidae > Tegillarca > Tegillarca granosa. Next base: position 4,594,091 of record CM056605.1, on the reverse strand, counting down.
TAAGTGTTTTTATAGATAAAACATGTAGTGTAAACACAGCTTTAGCTATATGAATTGTGAGCTGACATTTTATTTTTGGCATAATATGGAAAATATATTTACTAAGTAGTATTATTTATTGCTTATTATTATTATTATTATTCACTTGTTAATAAATTACCATTTTAATTTTTTGTCAAATTTTTTTTTAATGTTATTTTCCTTTTAATTAAAATAAATACATTTATATGTATTTTGATAATTTTATTTGTTTAAAAATAAGAACATTGTACATTTATACTACCGGTATGATGTATTAGTAGTAACAGAGAGGCTATTTTCTTTCAAAAGCAGTTTTATTAGATGTATTTAATTTTAAATTAAAATTGATTTTTTTTTATTTTTTTTTTATTTTTTTGAAAATTGAAAAATAAACCTGTACTTTTCACTTTACTTTGTCGAGGTTTATATTCCTCTCCTGGGTTTTAGTCTGAAGTTGGTATCCCAGACATTATGTTATGATTTTGAAAACTTTTTGTTTTTCTGTTTGTGCTTTTTTATATGTGCCATGTTATAAATTTTCCTTTTTTTTCATGTAAATGTAATGTAAATTACAATGAATTGCATAAAAGTGATTATACATATAGATAACTGAACATTTATATGGTTTTTATTTATTATCTGCATATACAGTAATTTGAATGCTAGAATCTATATAACATCAGTAACAATATGTCAACTAATACATCATTAAGTTATAACTAACATCAGTAGAACTATAAGCAGCATACTGTCGCATGTTCATGGACAGTATTGTCACAGTCATCAAGGCTATATAATTTTAGTAAAGTGGAATGAAGTAATAAAGTGTCATGCCCTAGTCAAGGTTTTGTAACTTATTAAAGCATAAGGTTCTGGCCCTTCTTGGATAGTGGAGAAAACCTAAAGTGCCTGAAGAAAACTACATATTTTAGTCAAGATTTTGTAACTTATTAAAGCATAAGATTCTGGCCCTTCTTGGATAGTGGAGTGCCTGAAGAAAACTACATATTTTAGTCAAGATTTTGTAACTTATTAAAGCATAAGATTCTGACCCTTCTTGGATAGTGGAGTGCCTGAAGAAAACCACATATTTTAGGCACCAAGCTGTCAAACTTTGTCAGACTAGAATCTACAATGAGTGGGATTTGGCTTGGGACAGGGATACATTGTAAGCACAAAATTTAGTTGCAATTTTATCTCTAGCTGTTGTTGATTTTCTGTGGTTCATCACCATAATTATTCAGTAACAAAAGCTTTCTTAAATACTATGGAAAATGCCTGTATTTTGGAGGCAGTTACAACAAGAAACCCATGGGCCATGGGCCTTAACACTCACCTGAGGATATGTCCAAAATTGTTTGCAAAGCGCAATAGACAATATAATAATTACAGAAATTCGAGATCAGAACTGCCACAATACTCAATCAGAAATATTTAGTCACATTTCAATTTCATTTATAAGTGGCATGTACATGTATTAAGTATAGTACAAGAAATAGTTAAACCATAAACTATTTCAGTATATTTATGCAGAGAGAGATTGTAGAGAATGTAAGCTCTCAAATTTCAACCCCTATGATTGTAAGAAATGGAGACAGGGTGAAATCTGCCATGCGTGCGGCTAGCCAGACATCTGGAAGGGAGATTACTAGTGTAGACAATGCTTCTGAACCCGCATGTTAATCAAAAGGAACTGATGATGCTTATGCAGTTATGCCCTTGACCTCTGAATCCTTGAACTCATATATCAAAATGATTGTCATATCAATGCCTACAGTATTCTAATATACATGCCTATTCAAAAAGTTAATAGTTTTTAAGATATATTGACAAAATATATAATTTTTAGCTATTTTCACACTAAGTGCCTTGTCATTTCCCCATTTTGTAAATCTGAAACTAGATGACCTAAGAATATTATAAATGGAATAACTTATGTATATCTCTTTGTACATTCAGAGAAGATTTTTAAAGTTTTTCACTATCCCCCCTCCTTGGTGGGGGGGATTCCCAAGCAGACATAACTTCTTTATGTGTGCAAATCTGAAAGGCCTTCACCCAGGGATGATGGTAACCAAATTTCATTAAATTTGGCCCAATGATTTTGGAGGAAAAGATCAAAATGTTAAAAGTTTACCCACAATGGCGAAGATGGATAGCATTGCTGCAATAGCTCATCTGAGTCTCAGCTCAGGTGAGCTAAAAATGAGAAAATATAAAATTGCTATAAATTTCTAGGTTTCCAACTTAGGTCAGGTTTAGAAAAAAAATTCATATTTAACTTAAAATCTACATTGGATCATGAACAAGGAGGGGTTAATGTTGTTTGCATTGCATCAACAATTTTTCAGCTATTTGTATTGAGAGCAAGTTAATTAATCTCTAAACATTAAAGTCAAGGTTATCAAGAATATAAGGGATCTGGGGCTAGTTACCAGTGACTAAGACCTCAGTTATGACTAAATGATAGGACTGACAGAAACTTTATTCTGTAGTTTTTATAAATATAAAGTTAAAAAATCTAAACTTGGGCATAAAAAAACATTCAAACCCTACAGAAACACCAAAATATTAGTATTAAAGTAGATATATTCTAATTCAAATAAAAATATTCAATTATATTAATTTATTAAATAATACAGGTGAAGACATTAAAGTCATTAATAACATGTATATCATTGTTTAACAAATGAATGTTACTTAGAATAAAATATTTTCATGTCTAAAGCATTGCTAGTTGTAAGTTCTCTTTTGCTAACATATATTGCAAAACATTACTACCCTTGTTCATTATGTGCATAGAGGTTTTAGACATGAATTATTTATTTTAAAAAATCTGATGTGTGCAAATTGACTGCAACATACATGTACTTATATGTATGTTAATTTAGCATTCAGTAATATTTATAAAATTATATCATCTAAAACAATTAAATTTCAAGATATAAGATACATGTACATTATCTGCATTTTTTTCTATTTAAAAGTTAATTTTTATATACATGTAAGTACATGTATAAGCATAATTTTCCATGTAAACATAGAATTAGCTATTTAACCAACAAATCTGTCAAAACAGCTGATTGAATATATGTATTGGATTATTCTACTTAAAATTAAATAAACTGAATACTGCTAATGATTCAAAATTATTTCATACTAAATCACCATATTTTCTAGTTGAATCATTCCAAGTTTTGATATGGTGAATAAAAACACTGAAAAAGCTAGTACGTTAGAATATTCAAGTATCGGATGACCTACATGGGGAATGTAAACCATGTAAGGTAAAGTGGCCGGAGAAGAAATGTGAAAATCACTTTTAATTACTTGTGTTATATATTTACATTATGTGAGCAATTGTATACAGATTCAGAACCAGAAATGCACCAAAAAGATTAAATTTTGTACTGTTAAACAGTAACCTACTTAAAAGGAATTCAATATATCAAGGAAATAAAGACACACATTATCAACATATGAAAATTGTAAATAAAACTTTACAATATTTCTCAAATACCAAGTCTTATTTTGTTTATTATTTAAGATATTTCCAGCAGTTGATATTAAGAATCTTAGAATCACTAATTATTAAAACAACTTATTAAAAACTGAAGCTTACAATATTCCCTGTGTCTGCTATAATTTACAAATCTAAAAAAATCAATCTTAACTATGATTTATCACAACTTATCTGAGAAACATCTAAATGAGATTTAAATGTAGATTTAAATGTACTTAAAACATAAAAAATAATTTAAAACATTTTAAATTTAAAAACAATTGCCAGAAACTAACCTGACAATTATGATAATATGAAGACTTTGATGCTGTGATGTCCGATACACATGTACCAATTTGTACTTGAGTTAATCTATTTATGTGTATTTCTATTATACTGTTTTGTAACCATGAGAACAAATTGGTACGAGACTTTAAATGTCAAATCTCAATTGGAGTGACTAAAATACCACTCAAAATTTCCTGAATAATCAAATTATTGCACAGAAAATTTCAAAAACATTTGTTTTGCAACTGACAATGTGTTCCAACCTCTTTTTTATCACTATTGTTCCAGCAAAGAGGATCAAAATAAATTAATTTCATCTAGATATACATGTATTGAACTAAAATGTGGTCAAGTAAGTGTTGTTTCAAATAATGGTTGTGAACATTTCAAAATAAAAACCAATTTCAGACTGTTATCTGTTTGAATACCCTGCACATTCCTGATTTTTTTTTTTATCAAGTTCAGGGTGAAATCCTAGGAGCATACTTTTGATTTTTTAATATCAATATCATTTGTTGTTTTTTTTTTTTTCTTGTTTTTTGAACAGTAAAGTGACCATTACTTAGTCACAATCCAACCATGCCAATGTTATGAATACATCTATCTTTTACATCCTACATGTATATACATGTTTACTTCATAAAGACCAGCTATTGTTAATGTCTAAATCCTTTGTCATGAGGTTATAAATGAACAACATGTTACCAGTTCACAAACACTGTTATAATCTAATATTTCTTTATGAAATAGTCTAAATTCCCTAAGTAAAGCCTGACACTCTCCTGAATTCTTTGTGTATCGCTTAGCCCGCAACAGTTTATCTGCTAGATAATGTAACCAAAAAACATTGGTTCTGGCATGAAATGGTTCCCACTGGTTTCTGTAAAAGATTAAAATGTTGTAATTATATGTTTATCATCAATGAAATCATAAAAGAAATATACAACAACAGCTGTCAGGAGAACAATACAGCTTGTCCATGAGGAAAATGAAATACAGTTTATATTCTTTAACAAGAATTCCATGGAATTAAATGTCTTGTCTGGTTAGTTTTTGATTGAGTAGAAAATACATTACTTTAATATAAACTTTCAAATTTTGACATGCCACAGCTGCCTATAAGGACAACAGATAAGTAACACCTACGTCTCGCCTTATGGCAATGCTAGGCTTGACAAAAATTATAAAGTTTTAATTTTAATAAATGTTGAATTCAAATTTTTAATTTTATAATTATTAACATGAGTTATATGTGCATGATATATGACTTTAAATCTTGATATTTTTAAGTGATTATCATCACTGTTTTTTTATACTACCTAATCTCCAATACTCCATGATTAAACAATGATAATTAAAACATCATTTACTGGTACATAATGCAAGAAAATTGCTTTCAAAGTAATTTTTTATAAATTCTAAGAAAACAAAATTTGTAAGCACAAAAAAAAAAAAAACAATTGTTTTCAAATTATGAAATTAATTAAAATTAGTTAAAATTAATTAAAAACTAAAACATTTTTATAATTGGGGTACTATCAAAGTATTAAATATTATCTATAATAATATTATTATTATGTATATACATGTATAAAGACAACTTGCTTTTAATTTGTCAAATTTTTTATAAAATGTTTTTGATACACTGGCACAGAGTAACAGAAAACTATTTATAATACATGTATCTAAGCAAGTAAAACTTCAATGTAACACCTCTCAACGACTAAGCTATCTCATTTATCATAAACTAGTAAAGGTGTAAAATTCATTACTTTAGTGTCAGATTGCCAGTATTAAGCTATACATAAAGGTGATACTGTATAAGATCTCTTTATCATTATCATTATTACCCATTTTCTTCTTGCATTTTCCTGTAGATATCAAACTGATAATCTCCACTTCCTTGAAATAGTGTCTCATCTGTAGACAGATCTGTAAACACTGTACACCCATCTACAATAATAAAAAAAATCATCATCATCATCTCATGCAATATAAATGTAAATTGAAATATTTGCTATCTATTCATATTTTCAATCACATACAAAAACCCATACAAGTTTTTCAGAAAACAATTTACCCTTCTCAATTATCAACTTCAGTGAAACACATATATGTATGTTATATAGTAAATATACTTAGTAGAATGGCATATTTCCAGTAACAGTGTCCATTTTGAAAGAAGAGTAGACAGTAAAGAAATCCAATACTTACCATTATTATAACATATCATCTAACAAGTTTGAGCTCATGTAAATGCTTATTGTTTTTTTTTTAAATTAATGTGAACCATAAAGTGGATGAAAGTCTAATTTAGTTTATAACACTAGCCATCACAGTTGCATGATCAAGTTTGAGCTCAATTCTATTGCACTATTTTCTTTTTAAGGCCAGGTAAAAAAAAATTCTCTGGTTCTCAGACACTGCCGCACGCTTAAATTCACCGCCGATTGCTCCATTTTAATGTGGTGTAAAAAAATATATCTACTGATTGGTTGTTTTGAGCAGGAAATATTTGGATTAAGTGCCAAACTATAAAGATCAAACACGTCAATGATTAAGATTCTCAATAGTGAAAGTAGAATTTTTCAAAACGCTTTAATGATGTAGATTGTAAAGAGCAAAAGTTGTTCTCGGGACACCTTGTAAGTTTTCCTCTTCAGAAAAGGTAAATTACTTCAATTTACATTTCAAAAAGTGTTAGTGTAAAAAAAACAAAAAAACATGGCATCTGTTCCTGAGAATTTGGCCGGCAATGCTGATGAAGCGATGATTTTAGCAAGCTTTACTTTCAGTTTGACAAGAAAACATTAGTACCATGGACAATTGTGGAAGTAGAGTTCAAATTAACAGTGCAAATAATTTGTGATGGACTTTTGAACAATATGTTAGGAAATGAAATCCCTGCCGAAAATAACCCTGCCATAATTACAATACTCACATTTGATGTATCTGTTGGAAAAACAAAAACTGACGGAATGGAAAAAAATGTTCCCAAGTGTAAAGATTGTTGAGGTTATTGAGCTTTTTGGTCGATATTTCAAAATCACATTTTAAATTTTGTATTGTGCCAAGTATGCATGCAGTATTTACATTTTACACTTTTGTTTCAAAATATTGAAAGGTAACCGATATATGGTTGTGAATCTTTTAATATTGACCATAATTAATGTGAGAAAGAATATGAGTTAATACAGCTTTATCAATACTGACTTAGAACTATTAAAATACACTACCTTTCACTATGTCACATGTAATTGCTTGTTTTTGTATACCAAATTAGCAATGCCAGCCCATTTTCTGGATATTGTTCCAAAACACAACATCACTGTTTACTGTTTGAATGTTTATTTAATACACTTTTCATATATGAAAATAAAATGCTTAGAATTCAAAACTGTATTGATCTTTTTCATAAACATTTATATAATGATGCATTACTGAAAATATCAAAAGATGGTTTACACTCTAACTTAGGTTAATATCTTTTTATTCAGAAGTATGGTTATATGTATAAAATGTATAAAAAAGAATTTTGCATAAAATAAAATGCCTACCTTGTGCATAAGTTTGTGAATTATAATAATGAAATAAAATACCCACCTACCTTGCCACATTTTGAAAAAAAAAGTATCTGAGAACCAGAGAATTTTTTTTACATGTCCCAATCTGCCAAAATTATATGTCAGATATTATCTTCAATACATAGTTTTACTGACCTTTTCTATAACTGGACAATGAAAATTCTATTATTTTATTACCATACAAGCTTATATACCATGTATACTAACCTTTTCTGAGTCTGGACAGTGTAAAGTCTATTATACATGCCTCTACACCATGTATAAATGGTTTTACTGACCTTTTCTGAGTCTGGACAGTGTAAAGTCTATTATACAAGCCTCTACACCATGGTTTTCTATTTTGTAGTCTGTACCCAACAGTCTGTAATTTGTTGATTTATGAGTAGATTTTTTCACCAAAACATTTCCTATGTGTAAATCTCTGTGTTCAAACTCTAGCGCTTCTTCTGCCACAGCCAAGGAAAAGGCTACTTGTACAAAAACACTTTTAGCTTCAAAAAAATTACTAAACTGCAAAATGAAAGGTGAAAATCAAAAATTAATGTTAAACAACAAAATATGACTGTCGTTTCTTTTGGTAAGTGACTGGGAAAAAATTGTCTTTGATGGTTGTCATGTTAATTTCAAGGATTTGATAAACACTACAAACTATATATGTATGAATTAACAATGTAAGCATATTATAAAGCAGTCATTAAATTACTAAACTTTAGAAAAAATTAGAGCTGTCTCTAAAGGAGACTAATAACCCTGCAGACACGCCAACAGCAGACTTGCCATCTAGTTTTTGTGACAAACAAATTCCATAAATGCAAGCCATTTTTTAGGAAAATGACTCATATAAATCATCTAGTTTCAAATATCATAATGTGCCGATATAAAAGAAAAATATTGGAAAGCTTGTAGGCAAAAATTGACTTGATATTCAGCATCTGTAGTGTCTTAAGCATGCAGTTTCTCAAGTAAACAATTTTCCTTGAAAAATAGGTTACACATATTTTGAGTTTGTACTTAAAATACAGAGGTTTTGGCCTAGGAGCTTTTGCTTTTTTTACAAAAAAGTTTTTTTTTAATTTTAGAGTCAAAGAGCAATAACTCCTGTAAAAATCAATAGAATAACACTTAAATCAAACTCAATGTTCATCTTCACACAATAAAACTACAATGTACATACCAAATATAATAAAAATTGGTCAAAAATTACTTAAGTCATCATCCAAAAACTAATCAGTCGAACAGACAGACAGACAGATGGAAAAGCTGATTTTTAAATACCCGTCCTAAACTTTGTTTGTGGGGGGAATAATTAATATAAAAGTTTATGCTAGCTAAATAGAATAATTTCAGATCCCCCCCCCCCCCCCAAAAAAAAATATTGTAATATATAAATGAAGACATGAACTACATGTATATTAAATAAACTAAAATGAAATTAAATTAAATTATATCTCACCTCAAATGATTCTAGAGCTTTACCACCATTATCAAACTCAAACATAATAAAAAGTTGGTTGTCATCAAACATATCTGAAATAAAACAGAAGTTTATTTTACATACAGTATCATTTTTCAGTTTTAACAGAATAAACCAATCTCAATAAGTTGAATAAGCTTCAGCCAATATAGAAATCTCTGTCCCTGTCAATTTTCACTATCACTGCTTGACTGGTTTGAGAAGAGTGTAAAATATTTATTATGAAGCACAATAGATGAAGGACAATCAAAATAAGTAATCATGAACCTTAAGCTCAGGTGACTAGATGACTTTTTTTCAAGTGTATGTACTAGAAATTACAAACCTCATAAATGAAAACAGGAATAAATCATGATAAGTAAAGTAGTAACAATAAAAGGATTATAGAGGGTGAAAGTAAGAATAAGGTATCATACCAGGTCTGTCATTCTCTGATCCATTTTTCTCAAAATAATCATCCCACTGTTTGAGTAACTGTTCAGGATATTGACCCTTCACACAGTAAACACTGAAAATTTCAAAGTAAAACTAAATATGTAACATTTTATATCAACTAAACAAACCAAATAAACAAATTCAAAAATACAAAACAATTTTATGAAGACAAAAATATTTTCATTTTATATATTAACCCAATATTATTTAACATATGTTAATACATGATAGCATAATCATTATTTTTACATTATTACAGAGATGTAATGATAGCCTAGATGTAAGCTTTACTGTAATTACCAAATTGACATGATAACCTAACCATTACCTTGGCAATAATTACTGGTTTGGCATTATATCCTTACCATTAACTTGATGATAATTACTGATATGACATGATAGCCTAACCACTGACTTGGCAATAGTTACTGGTTTGACATGATAGCCTAACCATTAACTTGACTATAATTACTGGTTTGACATGATAGCCTAACCATTAACTAGGCAGTTTTCCTGGTATGACATGATAGCCTTACCATTACCTTGACAATAATTTCTGGTATGACATGATAGCCTAACCATTAACTTGATGATAATTATTGGTTTGACATGTTAGCCTTACCACTAACTTGACAATAGTTACTGGTATGACATGATAGCATAACCCTTAACTTGACAATTATTACTGGTATGATATGATAGCCTAACCATTAACTTGACAATAATTACTAGTTGGACATGATAGCCTAACCATTAACTTGACAATAATTACTAGTTTAAAATGATAGCCTAACCATTAACTTGACAATAATTACTGGTATGACATGATAGCCTAACCATCAACTTGGCAATAATGACTGGTTTAACATGATAGCCTAACCATTAACCTGACAATAATTACTGGTATGACATGATAGCCTAACCATTAACGTGATAATTACTGGTTTGACATGATAGCCTAACCAGTAACTTGACTATAATTACTGGTATGACATGATAGCCTAACCATTAACTTGGCAATAATTACTGATTTAACATGATAGCCTAACCATTAACCTGACAATAATTACTGGTATGACATGATAGCCTAACCATTAACTTGATAATTACTGGTTTGACATGATTGCCTAACCATTAACTTGATAATTACTGGTTTGACATGATTGCCTAACCATTAACTTGACAATAATTACTAGTTGGACATGATAGCCTAACCATTAACTTGAAAATAATTACTGGTATGACATGATAGCCTAACCATCAACTTGGCAATAATGACTGGTTTAACATGATAGCCTAACCATTAACCTGACAATAATTACTGGTATGACATGATAGCCTAACCATTAACGTGATAATTACTGGTTTGACATGATAGCCTAACCAGTAACTTGACTATAATTACTGGTATGACATGATAGCCTAACCATTAACTTGGCAATAATTACTGATTTAACATGATAGCCTAACCATTAACCTGACAATAATTACTGGTATGACATGATAGCCTAACCATTAACTTGATAATTACTGGTTTGACATGATTGCCTAACCATTAACTTGATAATTACTGGTTTGACATGATTGCCTAACCATTAACTTGACAATAATTACTAGTTGGACATGATAGCCTAACCATTAACTTGGCAATAATTACTGGTTTGACATGATAGCCTAACCATAAACTTGACAATAATTACTGGTATGACATGATAGCCTAACCATTAACGTGATAATTACTGGTTTGACATGATAGCCTAACCATTATCTTGACAATAATTACTGGTATGATATGATGGCCTAACCATTAACTTGACAACAATTACTGGTATGACATGATAGCCTAACCATTAACTTGATAATTACTGGTTTGGCATGATAGCCTTACTATTAACTTGACAAGAATTACAGAAATGTAATGATCACTTACCTATTAACCTTACAATAGTTACTGGTATGACAAGATTTCAGATTTCTAAGACTGCTGAGTTCTCTGTTATAGAAAGGATGAAAAAAAATTAAAATGCTTTATAACACTATTATAACAACACTTACAAAAGAATAATTGAGCATTGATGAAATTACTTTAACTATAAATCAGAAAAAAAAATTGAAAAAGTTAATGAATTTAAACTAAATTATGATATCTTATACAGATCATGTACTTGTAGATGATGTTCCAATTTATGCAGTTTAACATCTACTATAATAGGTAAACTTCAATCACTTTAATTAATTAGATTTCTGGAAAGACTTTCATTTGTAACCATCACCCCCCCCCCCCCCCCCAAAAAAAAAAAAAAAAAAAAAAAAAAAAAAACACACACACTGAAAAAAAATTTTGACTAAAAAACCAAAAACTAAAAAATCAAGCCATTTAAATAAAATTACATAGAATTTAAGGGAATTGGAGTTACATTCTCTGTTATAATTATATTCTATTGAAACAACTAGTGTGAATACAATAATAGTCAAACAATAAATGTTTACTGATACTGGTATTCAAGATTGAGGAAAAGCCCTTCATAAAGTTTTGTAAAGAATACAATTTAAATTCATGAGGAAAACACGTAACTCCAAACTGCTTTTACCCTCAACAAGTTGCACAGGATAAAGCTAAAACTTAATCTCCTTGTAAAACTTGATCACCCTATGCAAAAACACTGACATAATCATCTTCTTCATCTTACCAAGTTGTCCAGATTTTATTCCTTTAATTACTGTTATCCTTAATATTTTACAATTCATATGATACCTTGATATGACTATTTCTGGTAATATTTCTGCAAATGTTTTTTGAGCTTCATCATTAACTGTAAATGACCCTTCTATAGGTATAATCTAGAATAAATACATATATAATTATTAACAATATAAAGGTTTCAAGAAACAGCATGGTAATAACTTCCTACTTAATATGTAAGGCAAACAAGCTTTGGGTTTTTTTTTAAACGAAACCTACATAGATTTGTACTTTTGTAATAAAATTTTGTCAAATCATGAATGTTTTGAACAACTGACATCACAGAACACCATTTTATTACTATATCAACTTTAGTTGTATCACGTTTCTTATTGACTTCCTATTAGTGTGATGTACAAAAGACATTGTGCATGTATATGACATTCATCTGCAGCCTTTTATATTTCATTCTACATTAATCTTCATAACTTTTTAAAAATCAAGATAAATTACATTTGAAATCCATGTTGTCTTTAGAGTTATGCACCATATACATTCTATAAATAACAAGAGCTTTCAATTAGAGCAAAAACCCCTTCAAAGGGTCTTAACTCCAGGAAAAAAACTTCAAACCATAACAGAAAAATAAAAGCACATGTACCATCATGTTAATCATTCTCCGACACCAACTTTCATAAAATTCTGAGAATTGATATCAGAAATCTAGTCTATAAAAATAATCAATGAAAAAAATTTAATGGGCATTAACTCCTGGTAAAATCATGGAATTGGAAGTAGAAAAACAACATGCACATATAAATCTCTCACTGATCATAACTACAAGCTTTCATCAATATTATATACCGGTATAACGGACAGTATAAAAGAACTGTTATGGAAAAAAGTGTGACCCATAGAGCACAGACGGATGGAATGCATTACTATATTCATACTGATTATGTGTTACATAGTGAATGGTTGAAATTCAGAACCTTCAGCAACTGGAAAATTTTTTCTATGAGTCAGCTATCATTTTGCTATCAACCTGTAACTTATCATATATTGAAAAAATCAATACCTTCAAAGCAACAGATTTATTTCTGTTTTGTGTTAAAAACACCTCTCCATACACCCCATCACCAATTTTTACACATTTCTTCATCATACTGAAAACAAAAATCAAAAATCTAAAAATAGGCCTGTGCTGCTCACATGCTCACACTGTTAAAACATAATCTATATTCTAGTTATGAGAAACATGGTAAATAAATCTTATCTTGTGTTTCAAGATTACAGGGCTCGACATTAACGGTTGTCCGCTTGCCCGGGGCAAGTAAAACTGACGGTCGGGCAAGTAAACTTCAGATTAAACTTGTCCGACGTGACAAGTGAAAATTTTAGCCATAGATGATTAAAATTGTTGTTTTGACATAAAATTCTGAGAGATTTTTTTTCCGATTTTTGATGTTAAAGTGCACACCATACTTCTGTATATTTTCCATGACTCTTAGAGTTTAAATCGGGAACCTGTCGTAAATAAGCGTGATATGTATCAAATGAGAGATTTTATTGGTTTATTCTATTTATATCACTCAATTTAATCCAATCAGAGCGCCGAATAGGTTTTCGTCTATTGTTGACAAAAGAAACTGCAAACATGGCCGAATTAAAACAAAAGTCAATGTTGTCATTTTTTAAGAAACATCTCTTTATAAAACTAAAGATGGTATAACTATCCATAAGCTTTTTATCACACTCTGAATCAAAACAACAGTGACTAAAGTAAAAACAATAAGTTAACATCAATCAAGAAGATTTTATTAACAGTTTAATAAAACAAGATTGATTCAGTCTTCTGTAAATGATTTACAGGATTAACTCGGTCTTTTCTTAGCGATTTTAAGACCTGAATTGAAAGAAAACAAAAAAGCAAAAAAAATAGTAGGGCAAGTAAAAAATTTAGGCAGGCAAGTGAATTTTCATTTGCACTTGCCCGACCGGGCAAGTAGGTATAAAAGTTAATGTCAAGCCCTGAGATTTGTTCTTTATCTCAAGTTGGTCTGTCTTGAAAATTGGAGAGAATAGAGAAATCCAAGTTGCTTATAATGGTCTAACTTCCACACAATAGGATATGTCCATGTGAAATTAAAACCAAGATAGTAAAATGTGATCTGTGAGTCAGTACTTCCGGTTACTCTGTTCCTTACATCAAAATCACTATTGGAGGGTTACCTCAGTGGTAATTTTGTAGAGGTTAGGCATAAATTAATGTAGTGATTTTAAAAACCATGGCATAATCATAAAATATTTGTTTTTAAGGTTAAAACAGGTATTTAGCATGCAGATATTTTTGTTACTAGATAAATACCCCCCCCCCCCCCCCCCCCAAAAAAAAAAAAAAAAATTAAAAAAATAATAATAATAATAAATCTATGTGAAATGTGAGTTTCTGCTAATATATGCACGCCTGATGTAATTTATACACTTTTCTGAAACAGCAACAAAACTTTTTTCTTGACTGATAAGCCCAAACTGTAAGCAAGTTTCTTAGTCTAGTGGTTCCTGTAACCTCAACAAAACGAGACAAGACTGGTCTTTTCATTTATTGTAAATACAAACCTTGCAGTAATACACTCCTTGAAAGAAGCAATAGCTGGTTTTTGACAAGCTTGCAACACTTTAGATCTCGGTGACAGTGGAACCTCTGATACACTTGACTTTGATGGAGTTAACATTTCCTGTGTCCAAAAACAAAATTACTATTATTATGCCTTTTTTTTCTAAAGATATCATAGCATCAAACATTGTATGAATATATTATGCATAAGGTACTAGATAATAACTAAATCCAATCAAAGTTACAAAAGTTATCATCTTGAAACCATCGTCTTATTGAATAGCAGTATGCTTATCAATAATACTCCAAATTTTGTCATAAAGCAAACTTAATCAAGGTACTGCAATTAAGAAAATGACAAAGATTCCTCAAAATCCAAAATTAAAGAAGTTATTATCTGGAAGTTTTTTACCAACCCAGCTGCAGTATGCTTGTTACTGATGGATACCGTCACACCTAAATCTGCCAAGAGGTATTTTAATAAAAAACACACTGACTAACTGTCACCACATGTACAATCAATCAACATTGAAGAAATTAAATTTTGTTTCTGTTACACTGACTCATGGAAACTATAACATGTAAAATACAAGCAAGATCTTCTATCTGTCTGGCATTCAGTTTTTACAAATTTTGATATATATTTGGCCTATGATGCAATGAAATACCATTGCTATTTTATTTTTATTTCTGCACACTTATAGTTTCTAAAAAATCATAAATACATGTATGCCCCCCGAAAAGTTGATTTACAGTATTAACAAAATTTTTTCTACCAGTAAATCATACTTACAAAAATAGATTCATTTAGGTCGATATTTCCTTTGTTCCTGGTATGATAACCCAGTTTTCCAGGTGAAAACTTATCACTCATTTCTGTACCAGACTCTGCAGTGCAGTATTCAGATAGATTACTGTGTTCATCACCATCACCATCATCATCATCATCAAATTCTTCTTCATCTTCTTCAGAAATTTTACCAAGATCACTGGATTTGCTTTCTACACCAGCTAATGTATACAATGTTGTGTCATTCATATCCTGTTCATCATCGTCATCATCATCATAATTTTCTTCTTCATCACATTCCTCAACATTTGACAAATCGTCATTTTCATCACTTGTTTCAGTGTCATTATTATATTCCTCATCAGATGAGTCCTCTGATTCATCCTCTTCCTCATTCTCACTTTCACTTTCTGCAGAGTAATATCTACTGTTTGTGGATTTCTCACTATCTATACTACTAAATAAACAGTCTGATCCATTAAACACTTTTTTCTGTTCTGAGTGACTTGCTCTTCTTTTAGACACACGCATTTTAAGCATGCTTTCTCGTAGTTTTTCTAACTGAACATAACAATCAGAATGAAGTTGTTCATCAGATTCGTTTTTACTTTTACCTGCCAAACTACTGTCTTGAAATTCATCAACTCTATGTAGAGAATTTGCAGGACTATCAAAATTACATGTATTTTGTAAATTTTTTGACTTGTTACTATGGCAACTTTCACTAGACGATGACGATTTATCTATAACTAGAACAGGACTAGAGTCTATACTGGATAATCCCAATTTGTTAAAGGGAGATAAGTTAGTTGACTGAGCACTGAAATCATTTTGACAGTTTGTCAATGGACTTTCCATCAGTTCAATACCAGATATATTATTAGATATCTGATTTTCATCAGCAGATCTAGTTCTTTTGGCACATGGAGTACTTGTTTCCATAGCACCTGAACCTACTACAGGAGAACCAGACACAAGAAGACTATAATCATCAAAATCACTAAAATTATATTTTGAGAGCTCTTTTTTACCAATCTCAGTTTGTTTCTGGTGTTTAGCTTTCTGTTCTCTTTTTCTTTTGCTCTGTTTCCCATTACTTTTACACTGATTCTTTCTAATATTACTGGTGTCTCTTAAAACCCTATCACTATTATTATCATTTCCTCTTGATTTCTTCTGTCCTGAATTAGCAGATTTAAATAATATATCACTCCCAGATCCTGTGCTGCCAATACTAGAACAGCTATCCTTAAACCAAAAAAAAAAAAAAAAAAAAAACAACTATGTTAATTACATATAACAATAAAGAATGAATTAGATGTGTATATCATAAACAAAAGAAGCATTAAAAAATACACAATGTTTACTTGAAGCTTTATATAAGAATATAAAAATTCTATTCTCAAAGTGATGTCAAAAATATAAATACAATACAAATTAAATATTTGTTTTATAAGCAATGTGATTTCACAGAAATTAGTACAATACTTCCTGGGACAAGTAGAGTAACTAAAGTTGCAATTTGAACATGAAAAAAAGAACATATTTCTGTCCTATCATATCCACAAGCAAGACTCAGAAGATCAATCTTACTTTCTGTGGTATTTCCTCCTCTATTTGATGCACCATCAAAGAAAATTGGTTTCCAGAAAATAATATTGCTATAATTTTTGTTTTAATTAATTTTCTGTGCACTCTTTTGGTATTTTCATGTGAATTGATATCATGTTTTTCTACTTAAATTACCCAACTGTCGGGATGAAGTCAGATGAAAACAGTAGGTAAACTATCCTCATAACAACAAGTTCATGCATACTTAAATTCTTAATTATCTTTTTCAGCATGATAACAAACCCAAACATAGAAATTACATGTCAAGATTATAATTTTTTTGCCACAGTAGACCATCCTAGAAACATCATTTTTGATTTCGAGATTAATTCAGATAATATATGTGACACCTGTTGGTGAATGTGTGGAAAGAAAGTTAACCAGCAATTACCTTACTCAATCAGGTTGATTCTTTTCAAATGCTAATGACTAGTGTCAGTAATGTAAGGTTAGGTAAGGATTGAAGTAAAGAGGTGCATTTTTTTAGCTTTATTCTGACCTTGTTTATTCAGTGAACTCAGGATAAATACTGAAGTTTACATGAATCATGAAGCAGGAATACCCTAAATGTTTTGGAATACAGGCAGATGTGATGAAACTAAAAACGGCCATAATCAATCAAGTCAGCTGTTGTATATAGAGACCAGGAGAAGTTATTAACTATCTAAAAAACTGGATCAATCAGGTGCATGCAATTACTGTTGTTTGTATATTCTAGTAGAAACAATGTGATAAAGTGAAGCCATTAGTAATCATTTAACTTGTAATGTATAAGGTAATTACCTGTGAATAGGGAACTTAAATAAATCGAGACACTGTCCTGAGTACTCTAAATTGTTAACAAGCCGATTTTAAAGATTTTTTAATCAGATTTTTTCTTAATCTTTGTGGAAAAATATTTTTTCAATCGACTTCTTGATGTGTAAATCAGCGTTTTTTGCCAAAAAGGCATTTGTGAAGGCTTGGTTATATCTCCTGCATCTATTTTCTACATTCCAAATTTAAACAAAATCAGTGAGTCTATGATGGTTAAAAGTGGACATCTTGAACATTAGACAGTCACCTGGTAAAACAGGGATTAACATCAAACTTTTTTCCTTCATAAAAATAAGCTAAACATCAAAATTTCCTTCATAAAAGCGAGTTAAAACTTAGGTTAAAAATAAAAATAGATTATACAGCTGTATCTTTAAATCAAGTTTTAAATGTTTACTAATTACCCTTTCAAAGTTTTTCTGTAATACCATCCTCCTTGTACATCTGATTGGTTCATTTTCTTTGTTGTTGGTTTTACTGAAAATACAAAAATTATTTATACAAAAACATGTAATTAATTACATAATTAGATAATGACTGTGTAATTAAAAATTAAACCCCAAGAAGATTCAAACAAATCTAATAGAACATGCTGCATTGTCAGAAAATCTTGATAATGTCACAGTGACCTAATTTCAGAAGGAAATAAAATGTAATGACAAATGTCCCTCAAAAGTGTATACAGATACACTAAGATATAAAAGCCAGAAACTTTTTTCAAATCATGAGCATTTACTCTGATGATTCACATAATGCATTATAAATTATAATAAGTGACTTAAAGTGTATCAGTACAGGTACAATTATTTTGACTTCAATTTATAATTGATACATATTACTTAATTATTTGTTTCATTATTTTTTTACATATTTTGTTCAATATACCTATTTTTAACTTTTCGAGGTTTCCTTTCTGCGAAAACAGATTCATTAGAGTTATCAACAGAGCTTGTTGACTGATTCAATGACAATGAGCCATTGCTACTGCACGAAGACATTGAAAATAAATTTTTCTGGTTTTCTTCCCCAGAACTCCAAATATCTGCATGGATCACACGGTTCCTATGTCGACCATAGGTCTTTATTGTCTTATCATTTCTTCCCATTTTTACTTTTAAATACTACTATCTAATTGCCTAAAATAAAAAGTTAAAAACATATTTACCTCAATAAAATAATATGACATTTAATGAAAAAGTTAATATATTAAAGGATTTATTTTTATACCAACATTCTAATAATTCTATTTTTCTCTGATACCACCAACTCCCATTTTAAGGCCATAGGTCATTATAATAGTTTTAAAGCTGCATTAAGTTTTTCAATTTTCTGAATTTTTTTTTGATTTTCTAAAAATATATTTTTTTAAAAATAGATATTCTCTAACCACGATCCATGAGATTCATTTTCTAAAATTTCATTTCTTTTAGCTGTAAATAAACGAAATCCTCTGACCGGTTGGTCAGTGTTTTACAATGGTAATTATGAGCTTGGAGCATGCGCACAGATGTACGGAAAACTCTAGAATTGAAGGTGAAACATGACAGATTGCATTAATTTTCCTTCATTAATATCAAAATGTATTTGAAATGGTGTTATGTATCCCTTACAAAGTCACAAATGACAAATTCAAAGAAGTTCTGTGTTTAATTTATCGTATTTCACCGTTTTGAAAGTTGTTTAAATGACCCGGGTTTAAATGACGTAACCATGTTCTAATATTAGATCCCAAATGCTGCATCTCGCTGGGTAAATACTGTAATTTCTACGTTTATTCGAGCTTTTATCATTGAACCAAATGTAACATTGTTCATTAGGAACACCATTAATTAGATTAGCACCATTTTGATTTTTTCTTTGGAAAACTTAATGCAGCTTTAAATGGCTTTGTTTTCTTTATCTTTTTTGGTCAATATTTTGTAAAACAATCAGTTGAATTAAATGAGTTTACACTTTATATTTGTAAAAGATTTATGATGTCTTGGACTTTACTTATTGATCTTTCTGATCATATTTTGTTCAAGAAACCCTTATTCAATGCTACCAAAAATCCATTAGTACTGAAAAGTAATTCATGGACTTCTGATGCTACCAATGAAGCAATCTCAGAAGGGACCAGTAAATTAATACTAGTCGGTACAATATATGTGCACTTCTGGGTTGTGAAGGGCTCCAAGAGGAGGCACACTGATATCTTTTATTGCCTTTATAATAAATATATTGTATATTGTTTTGCAAAGTTACGTTCTGGGAAGCTCATTTGGTAGAGCAGTCGCCATGCAGGTGACAGCCGAGCTAGGTTCCATCCGACCAAGCATTTTTTCTCCTACCTGTTATAATTGATCTGGTTTTACGTCTTTGAGTTTGTTTCCTACTGTTATGAATAATACGACACGATTTTAAAAAGAACATCAATTTAACATCTGAAAGAGAGGAGTCAAATGGAAGCCCCGATTTTTTATACCCGAAACTGTATTTTTTTGTTGTAGTTGTATAACGTAAATTCAAAACCACCCTTCCATTGTGTCAAAATTCGTTACACTTTTCACGTCTTCTTCTGATTAACAGACCTGTTTAAAATGGGAATCATGTTAGATTTATCCTGTAATTTGTATGATGATGCGATTATTACAGCATTGTTTGTTTTGACTTTGAGTTAAAAATGGCGGGGATGTTACATACATTTTGATTGGATAATTTAATTATTGTAATATGCAAAATTAAAACGGAAAGGAAAAGAAACATTTCCGGATCAACCTGTCCAAGCTTTTCAACTACAAATTATTCTTTTTTACTAACTCTACATTCTACGTCTCTAGTTGTTAAACATTATTGACCAATTCGAAAACATGACAGGGGAAGTAACTCTTACGATTGAAAACGAGGCTGGGGGGGCAAATCGAAATCCAATCTCATTTAGCCTATGTACTTGTTGGCTTTGAGTCGGGGTATTATTATTATTATTATTATTATTTAAATTTTATTTTAATTATTATTATTTTATTTTTTATTATTATTATTATTTATTATTATTATTTTTTTTTGTGACCAGTTGTATATCTTGTAGAGTTTGAAATCTAAATACAGCTTCTTCATTCCACGTGGAAAAATATACGTTAATCGGCTGAAAAAAACTGGACATTCTTTTTATTATCTACATCTAAAATCGGAAATAAAGACTTGAAATTGCCGACTACAAGGGATTAAATTTTCACTGCGGTCCACAGCAAAGAATATTTCTGCCGTGGTGGAATATAAAATCGTCTACCGCGATGTTTATTGAAAACCAAATACATTTTAAACTGGATGTGTACTTGACCATCTGAAGATGTATCAAGATCAATTAAAAATAAAATGAAAATCCCGGTTTCAAGAAGAATCGTATTGATTGAATATTATATTTACTTATTAAAAAATAATAATAATAAATAAATTATATTTTTCTGTTAGTTGTAATTTAATACACGATGTATTTCTCTTGCATTTCAATATACCACACATCACAGTAATGATAAATAAGCGTTTAGCTTAAAAATACATTTTTGCGAATCTTTCCAACTTATCAGTGAAGAGTTATAATTAAGTGAATCGAGCCAATTAATTCGTTAATTTTTTTCATACTTCATTTACCACCGTAGGCAAATATGTTAATTAACTTCTCTGTATTTTCTCCCGTTTACTCCTGTCTAACATGTATTGGTGGACATTATCGTACATATGCAAACATATTTTCGCCGTAAACTCATTAAAAATCATCCTAGGGTCATATTTTTTTATTTTGTTCATTTTTAAACTGCGTCTACTGAACCTACTGTAGGCAAAATATGTTAATCAACTTTTCTTTTATTTCTCTCGTTTACTCCCGTTTGCTCTTTATACCTATCGAAATTGTAGTGTTCCAGGCTGTTCACATCAAATAGGCGTTTCAATTTGTATTAATAAAGATTGACAATCTTCATACTTAAATTTGATATGTTATTCATGTATGATCATATTTAAAGTTTTCCACTGAAAGGATAATTTATAAAATAATTTCCCACGGAAAGGATAATTTATAAACATCATGTTGCAAATTTTATTTCGGAAATATCTATTGTTTTCTTTCAAAATTTCGAATGTATCTCAAACAAATTTAGAAAAATATGGATTTAATTGCAAATGTATACAGTGTAGCTATAAGCTTGATATATTCTTTATTCATCTTTCTAGAAAATTTGACTGTTTGTTAAGATTTTTTTAAAATTTTTCGGACAGTCTTTTTACATCTGATACCCATAAGAACAGTGTCTCACAAATTAAGATAGTTTGTTTCAGAATATGAAATTTAGAGGCTGCAGTGGCCACGTGGTTAAGATGCAAGTCTACAAACCTAAGGTCTTTCACACACAAAAATAATAATTATAATTATAAAAAGTGCTCATAGTAGAAATCGCTTTGATTAGAACATTTTTAATAGGTGAAATAATATCTTCAAAATCTATGTAACACTGTGACTCGTCGAAAAAAATTCTCATGAGAAAGTTTAATTCTGATATTTTCTTTATATTGAATGTATTTACATAATAATCGAACATGCGACTAATTAAAAGATTATCAATAATCTAAGTCGGTGGACATCCTGTTTATTAGGCACGTTCCATCACCTGTAATCATCAAGATCTTACCTTGCAATTTGCTTAATTGATTGACAGGTATCCATACAGCGATAAACTAGTAAATGCTGTTTGTAAATACAAGTATTTTGAGATGTTGACAAAATGTGTGGGAAGAACGAATGTAAATTATATTATGTAATTTAAATAAATTAATTTAAGATTAATTTGAAATAATTAATCGAAATACCGACTGGTTGGCGGAATAAAATTACTTTTGGTAAATTCAAATTGATTTAGATCTACATTTTCTTATCTGGCAATATTTTTATAAAATCATTTAAATTTTTTAATAAATTTAATTTTCTTCACATCTCTAGTGCCATTTATACAACTGAAAAAGTTTTAACTAATTTTGAACGCTTGCAGACCGACATGTCTTTTTTAAATATAAATTAATTTTTCATTTAAATGATTTTTTTTATTATTAATTTCAGTCATATTTAACAATTTTTTAAAAACATATTACTACAAATTTCATTAAAACTGACGAAAAACTAACGATATCGCAGTACACTAGATAAACAATCGTAATATATAAACTTCGCTTTGCCCCCCCACGAGACTTAAACGAGATTTCAGACAAAGCGAGATTTCATGTTTTCGAATTCGTCAATACACTATGCGAATGACCTACCAGACGAACATCTTAACAAAATCAGTTTAGGGGTAATATCAGTGTATCGGCGACACTCGACGCTGTCCGAGTTTAACACTTAAAACTATGTTGAACATACTGGTCAACCGATTTAGGAGCAAGTTGTCACGATAGTCATCTGGTCCGAGATGTTCAAGATTCTTTGTTTGAACAGTCTTATAGCGACGACACCTTGTTTAAGACCCGGTTATTCAAAGCTTCGCACTCATTTGTTTAAGATTACTTTAATAAAATGTTTATTTAAAATTTAGTTCTCTTGTATAATAAAATATTTGTTGGTAGTTTGTATCATCAAAGCTGAATAGACTTATACATCAAACTACAATAATATCGATATATATTAGATTAATACATTGATTTTTATTACGGAATGTTGAATTTCAACGGTGTTCATCATTGAACACATACTAATTTTAACTGAACAGCTGGTCACGATTGACCAAACAATTCTGTTTCTGCAATGACTTATTTATCCTGATTTCATCACTATCTTAAGCTTATTATACTTTATTTATAAAAAGTATAAAATAATATTACGCCAGTAGTCAGTCTGGTTTTTGTGGTAGAGTGCTCCATCTCCAAGTTAAATGTTTTGCTCAGTGATCTGTTCGCTCCGATTACACAGGTTGCGACTGCGACTTTTTCAGCGGCACCAGAAAGCACTCGACATTAGACACAAAATCTCAATGAGAGAAAAGAACAAACTTGATGAAAGTCACTGTCATTGTCTTAGAAGGCGTGGAACGATAATATATATATATTATATGAAATAAACAGTGTATACAGCAAAATATAAACAGTTTTAACTATACATGTGTGTCAGATAAAGTTAAAAAAAAATTACACTTCGCCAGTACTTTCATGATTTCTGACGCATTTTTCATGCAAAAATGAATTGTTTGTCAAAAAGAGAATCTCAGATCCAAGTTTTCGTCGTGAATAGTCAAATTGCTGATACTACGTTTCATGACATGACAACAAATCCCAAGTTTAGAATCTTGCTTCATCGCAAAACCAATAAAGAAATGTCACGAGTCAAGCCTAATTGTCGTCAATGGTTGTCTATAGAGTTTTATATAGGAAGTACATATGGGCTAATACAACCTTCAGCCACAAAAGCCTCTCGTCATGCATATAGAATGATAACCGTGAATGGGGAATCAATGGCGATCCTAAATTTATCAAATGTTTGTAAAAAGTCTACATATGTGGATAAGTACCAGTCTGTATATCGACCAAACTTTTTCAATTTTTTTTACTAACTTCTTTTAACCATCGAAACGATTTTCTTTATACTGAAGTGAAAAAAGGTTAAAAGTTTTTTTTTACGACCAGCACAACAACCAACGAATCAAACTATATTATCTACCATCTCCGGTTTTATTGGAGGTGGTCATTTTGTTGACCATTTTGAAATCTTTTATAAACCAAAGTGCATTTTATAGCGTAAAACGATGTATCTCTATATTAGTGCTTTTTGCAGGAAATAATACTAGTATTTTGTTTTAAACCGAGACATCTATAGGTGATTTAACCATTTTAATTCTTTTCCGTTAACATTTCAATGGATCAAACCGTTGGTTTATGTTTTGATGAATTAGACATTTTAAAAAAAATATTATCTCAATTAATTACACAATTAAGCAAAGCATTTATGATTTTTTATTTGTTTTGTCACATTTCAGTAGTGTGCCATTTTGGTAACTATCTCATAGAGAGCATCGCCCGGTGAGGTATTACCGTTCAGGTCCCTTATGGCACGGAGTACGTAATTGGCATCTATCAATTTATTCTGGAGCCCACATTGCAGTAAGTGCTCGGCGGCATCGAGTGCTTTCTGATTGGGTGGCTTATCTTGAAAGTTGCCAATGAATGCTATGCCTGTAAATATAAAACAACAAATGAAAGCATATGAAATGCTTGTAAATTTGAGGTTTAAATATAATATAGGACAGGCATTTGCTCTTCACCGTATATCCCCTTTTCGTCTTTCTGAATTTTATCTTCCTCTCCTCCAAATAAAATATTGAGAGCTACATTTGAAGAGCATTAAATCGGCAATATCTAAGAAAATCAAAGTAAAGAAATAAAAAAAAGATATATATTAACGGAAATATATGTAGTATTGATATATATTTAATGATATAATACTCCATTAATCCCAAAAGAAATATTGAAAATTATTTCCATAGCGTGATCAGGAAAATGTTTTAAAAACAAGTTGGACGTTATCAAAAATTCAAATTAAATACATGCATTCCAAACAGTGTCCTGTAGAGATGCCGATTAAATTAATTTAATTTGTGTCTATAAACTGGAATTGTGGACCGGTATGCGATAATAGCTTGGTTAGTTGTGTTTTAGGAATACCAACGATAAGTAAATTCAAGGGCCAATTTCTTACCTATTGACATTTGGTTGTAAAAGCCAGCATGTTTCCCTAAGTGATTCCATCCGTTTAATTCATAGACATTTCCGTCTTCTCCAACAGCAAAATTAAACTGATCTAAATAGAAATGAAATCGCTTCAAATACAAAAAGGTTACATAACTTATCCCCAGTACGGTGTACTCGTCGATATAATTATGCGTGTGTGCTTTCACAGGGTTCAATTTCCGATGAACGAAAATTAATAAACTTCCAAAATCAACAAAACAGACATCTCATCGCACAATCAAACGCATTGAAAACATTCATACAATAAAAGCTATACAGAAAACAGGTAATGTTAACCAAAGCTGTGTATTATGTGCAAGTCCTAAACAGCAGAATACAAAACAATACAGATTAATGAAATACCAAGTAAATCGACAAGGAAGACAAGAAAAGGGAAGACGTATCAGTATCACTTATGTAATTTCCAGTGTTAAGACATATACGTTTCAGGATAACTTACGTAATTTCAAGTGTTAAGACATATACGGATCAGGATCACTTACGTAATTTCCACAGTTAAAACATATGCGTATCAGGATCACTTACGTAATTTCTAGTGTTAAGACATATACGTATCAGGATAACTTACGCAATTTCCAGTGTTAAGACATATACGTATCAGGATAACTTATGTAATTTCTAGTGTTTAGACATATACGTATCAGGATAACTTACGCAATTTCCAGCGTTAAGACATATACGTATCAGGATCACTTACGTCAATTCCAGTGTTAAGACATATACGTATCAGGATAACTTATGTAATTTCTAGTGTTAAGACATATACGTATCAGGATCACTTACGTCATTTCCAGAGTTAACACATATACGTATCACGGTCACTTACGTAATTTCCAGTGTTAAGACATATACGTATCAGGATAACTTACGCAATTTCCAGTGTTAAGACATATACGTATCAGGATCACTTACGTCATTTCCAGTGTTAAGACATATACGTATCAGGATAACTTACGCAATTTCCAGTGTTAAGACATATTCGTATCAGGATCACTTACGTTATTTCCAGTGTTAAGATATATCAATATCAGGATAACTTACGTAATTTCCAGTGTTAAGACATATACGTATCAGGATAACTTATGTAATTTTCAGAGTTAAACATATACGTATCAGGATAACTTACGTAATTTCCAGTGTTGAGACATATACGTATCAGGATAACTTATGTAATTTTCAGAGTTAAAACATATACGTATCAGGATCACTTACGTAATTTCCAGTGTTAAGACATATACGTATCAGGACCACTCATGTCATTTCCAGAGTTAACACATATACGTATCAGGATAACTTACGTAATTTCTAGTGTTAAGACATATACGTATCAGGATTACTTACGTCATTTCCAGAGTTAACACATATACGTATCAGGATCACTTACGTCAATTCCAGTGTTAAGACATATACGTATCAGGATAACTTATGTAATTTCTAGTGTTAAGACATAAACGTATCAGGATCACTTACGTTATTTCCAGTGTTAAGACATATACGTATCAGGATCACTTATGTAATTTCCGGTGTTAAGACATATACGTATCAGGATCACTTACGTCATTTGTAGTGTTGAGACATATACGTATCAGGATCACTTACGTCATTTCCAGAGTTTACACATATACGTATCAGGATCACTTACGTAATTTCCAGTGTTAAGACATATACGTATCAGGATCACTTACGTGATTTCCAGTCTTAAGACATATACGTATCAGACCCACTTACGTAATTTCCAGTGTCAAGACATATATGTATCAGGATCACTTATGTTATTTCCAGAGTTAACACATATACGTATCAGGATCACTTACGTAATTTTCAGTGTTAAGACATATAAATATCAAGATTTCTTACGCAATTTCCAGTGTTAAGACATATACGTATCAGGATAACTTATGTTATTTCCAGTGTTAAGATATATACGTATCAGGATCACTTACGCAATTCCCAGTGTTAAGACATGTACGTATCAGGATAACTTACGTAATTTCCAGTGTTAAGTCATATACGTATCAGGATCACTTACGTAATTTTCAGTGTTAAGATATACAAATATCAAGATTACTTACGTTATTTCCAGTGTTAAGACATATACGTATCAGGATAACTTACGTAATTTCCAGTGTTAAGACATATAAATATCAGGATCACTTACGTAATTTCGAGTGATAAGACATATACGTATCAGGATAACTTACGTAGTTTCCAGTGTTAATACATATAAATATCAGGATACCAAGTAAATCGACAAGGAAGACAAGAAAAGGGAAGACGTATCAGTATCACTTATGTAATTTCCAGTGTTAAGACATATACGTTTCAGGATAACTTACGTAATTTCAAGTGTTAAGACATATACGGATCAGGATCACTTACGTAATTTCCACAGTTAAAACATATGCGTATCAGGATCACTTACGTAATTTCTAGTGTTAAGACATATACGTATCAGGATAACTTATGTAATTTCTAGTGTTTAGACATATACGTATCAGGATAACTTACGCAATTTCCAGCGTTAAGACATATACGTATCAGGATCACTTACGTGATTTCCAGTCTTAAGACATATACGTATCAGACCCACTTACGTAATTTCCAGTGTTAAGACATTTATGTATCAGGATCACTTATGTTATTTCCAGAGTTAACACATATACGTATCAGGATCACTTACGTAATTTTCAGTGTTAAGACATATAAATATCAAGATTTCTTACGTAATTTCCAGTGTTAAGACATATACGTATCAGGATAACTTATGTTATTTCCAGTGTTAAGATATATACGTATCAGGATCACTTACGCAATTCCCAGTGTTAAGACATGTACGTATCAGGATAACTTACGTAATTTCCAGTGTTAAGTCATATACGTATCAGGATCACTTACGTAATTTTCAGTGTTAAGATATACAAATATCAAGATTACTTACGTTATTTCCAGTGTTAAGACATATACGTATCAGGATAACTTACGTAATTTCCAGTGTTAAGACATATAAATATCAGGATCACTTACGTAATTTCGAGTGATAAGACATATACGTATCAGGATAACTTACGTAGTTTCCAGTGTTAATACATATAAATATCAGGATAACTTACGTAATTTCTAGTGTTAAGACATATACGTATCAGGATAACGTACGTCATTTCCAGTGTTAATACATATACGTTTCAGGATAACTTACGCAATTTTCAGTGTTAAGACATATACGTATCAGGATCACTTACGTAATTTCCAGTGTTGTATATCTTGTTGAATCCTAGCCTTGCATTCGGAACTCGTCAGACAGCTCTTACCGTCTGTATGGTGGATTATAGCAAACTGGGGGAGGTTTGTAAATGACGTTGACATTTCTGGTTGGTTCAGAAAATCACTGCTAGCACCCCACTCATTGTGTGAAACTATATGGAAATTACTGCAGGTAAACGGAGTTTTTGTCGTGAGTTGTGTAGTAGGTAACGGCGTTGTCGTGAAATCTGAAAGAAAAGAGGAAAAACTGCTAAGTTAAAAAAAAAAGCAGAACAACCAAGAAAAACGAAAATAAACAACTGACATAAAATTAATGCAAAAACTAAAAAAAAAGTTTGAATCTTTTGTTTCAAATGCATATAGGAAATATATAAAGGCTATAATCATCCCTGTTTTTATTTGAGACGTTTATCTAGTCAGTCACTATGGGATCTTCAAAGCATTTAGGCGCATACCATAAATAGAAAGGAGTCAATCTTTAACAATGTGGAGGGTACCTGAATGTTCCACAGAAATTCAGCAAGCGAACTGACAAACTTTCTCAAACTATGATTCGAACCCAAGCGGTATATATAATCATATATAATCAGTAAGCCTGTTTGCAAAGGGATACATTTAAAAATGTTCAAAAAGTGTAAAATTCCCTTGGTTCAAGATAACTAAAATGCTGTTTATTGTAGATTTGAGTGTAAATCCAATCCAATCCTTATTGTTTTATTACTTACTACCGCACGGCTGCTTCTCGTACATTACTGGAATCATTTTTACAAATGCATTCTGTAAAAAGTAATCATAATTTCCAAACTTAAACTACATCAGTCACTTGAGATAATTACTCCCACCCTCAACATTTTTATGGGACAAAATATACTTTTGACCTCATGACATTAATGTTAGACCATAAGCAATACTCGTACATTGCTTCATTTTGGTATACATTTGTGCCAAGTTAATGAAAAGCCATTCGCAGATTATTGAGCGGAAACGATATTGGGACGTATGGACAAACGGATGATTGGGACGTACGGACAAACAGATGATTCATATGCATTCATATGAATTAGTATGAAAAATCTATATTAGAATTTCTAGAAAACTTTTATATTCTTCATAATTACACATTGACCTTAAATATATTTTTAAAACATTTCTGTGAGTTATGATAATTCTAATATTAATATTCACTATAACAATAAATTTATTATAGTACTTTGTTTTACGACTAACTCAGCATTAGTAGAGAAAGAAGTAGTTATAATTAATAAAGTAACTAAGTCAACAATTATTTTGTATGACGCAATTAATGTAATTTTACAGAAATAATTCTATGTAAAATAAGAATTCTACTCGGTACAATTTCATTTATGTTGATAATACCAAGAGTGAAAAATTTCATCAACTAATGTACATTGTTTTAAATCATCTAATCCGATGAAGATATGTTGATTTTTATTTTAAATTTGTGTTCCTCTTTGGAAAACCTAAACGAGCTTCTTTAAAACTGGTTCCTGGTGTTTTTTTTAAACTGGCTAAAGCGTTGATAGATCCTGCATTTTTCAAGATTTCCGAAAGGTTTGGGTTTCGTTGAAAAGTAAAGCCTTGAGTCACGTGATTCTCTTACGTCATACGTTAAACATACGTCATGTAATTTTTACAAAATATATAGATTAAGGTTGACATGATGAAGTAAAGATAACATAAAAAACAATGCTTAGAGACGTTTGAGATCTTAAATAATAGTGTCCGGTACTATAATTGGAGAGCACTTTTGATGGACGATATAAAATCTAACTTAAATTGTCTTTAAACAAACAGTAAGAATAAATCTGTCATAAAAAAAAAAAAAAAAAAAAAAAAAAAAAAAAAAAAAAAAAAAACACATTCCAACATTATAAGTATGTGTATACCTACGTGATACATATAAATTATATGAGCCCAATCGTGATTCTTGAAAAAAGCATAATTTATAATTTGAAAACATTGTCCTGATTTGATCTCCGTTTCTGTTGGATGTTGTTCTATTTCCAATGTCTGGTTAGGTCGGGCACAGACACATCCTAGGTGTATATTTTTATTTGGACAAAAACAACCATAGCAACCGTCAATTATACAGAACAAGCATAGCAAAATCTGAAAGCAAAAAAATTGTCGCATATATAAAAAAGCATGATACAGCAAAACTCGTATATACTTACATGTAATTTATAAATTCATGGCGTTTGTAAACACTTAAGGTAATAGTTGAAGTGCTAATACACTAGTATTTATTGCAAGAAAAAACCAACATTTTTATCCAATGTTATTTTAGATGTTTATATATAAAACACAAACATACCAGTCCATGTCTAATGAAGACTTGCTGACAGTGTGTGTGTGTGTGTGTGTGTGTGTGTGTGTGTGTGTGTGTGTGTGTGTGTGAATAAGAAAGCACTTTGAACACACACACACAGTTAATAATAAATGAAGATAATTACATATAAAAGGAAGGCACTGGCTTTGCGACTCTCGACTTTGAACGGACACTTGTTCTGACAAAATTTTACATAGAGAGACACGTGGTACAATTAACCGCAAAGTATCCATCCATAGTAAGATGAATAATGCAGTTGTTTGTACATAGACACGCAGAAGTGTAGTTGATAATAATGATTTATTCAAAGTAATCTATCAAGAAATCAATTTGACGTGAAAAAACTTTACTAACACAACCCTGATAACACAAATTTACAACACACCTTGTTATGTTTATGTTGAATTATACTGATAGTAAAAATCGATGGCCCTTGGTCACATCTTCACATCCAATCTAACTTGTAGATTAGAAAGATTTAAATTACGCAAAATAGTAAAAAAAAAATAATGTAAAATACCGCTCGTGTCCACATGATTTTCTAATGCTGTACTAATTCTATATAGTGGTCATAGAGTTGTAGCTAGTTCCCCTTGTCTTCTAGTTATGTCAATAAGTGTATACACTGCATTTACATGGTCTTATCTTTGGCACGCAAAATTCGTGAATATTCAAGTTTAAGATATGATTATATCCAAGACTTTGGTTTCAAATGGCAAGTACTTCATTTAAGAAAAACATCTATTTCTGTTGCCTCTGATTGGATTTAGATGCTTACGGCTTGGTCCCTCACTGCAGTGGTCTGAACTGTATGCCACAAGTAAGATAGAGGTCCAATTCTACTGTTTGACTCGTTACAGAGCTACATAGTCTAAAGCTGCTTGAACAGTTTCGAATAATCAACACCTATGTTATACATAACCACATAATACTCGTAATAAGTGTTATGATAGCGTCGAGTTAACCATCGCTGCTCAGGATAATGAACTGGTCATTCAAGTCTATGTGTTAGCAATTTCATAGCATTATAATAAGTGCTAGCACCACCTAGATTTTAAAAAGCGCTGACCAAAAACATTCCGCACCATATTTGGCCATAGTGTAAGATCTTAATGGAACACATGTACCGACCTGTTATATAAATTGTCCCACACTATCTATAATCAAAAACAGCATGGTAGCTTTTACAAGTAGGAATAGGTAACCAATCAGAGTAAACAAAGTGCATTAATTAATATATTGGTAAATAATGAATGCCTTTTTTCCCAGAAATATTCACAAATTATACTTTATAACAATTTTGTACTTTAAAGGCACATATTGGTTACACGTCATTTATACCTTTTACAAATACATGTATCAAAGTATGTGAAAATAATTTCTTCAACTGAGATAGAAGCTTACGGTGTTTAAATTAAACAAATGCCTGGGTCAGAATCAAATATGTTAATACATTGCTACTGCTATGTTCTCTGTATTGTATATACAATGTGAAATAAATAAATTTGAAAAGGTACATAAAACTGGTTTTATATTTACAATATACGAATGTAAAGTGAGTTAAACATCATATATATATATATATATATATATATATATATATATATATATATATATATATATATATATATATATATATTATGAGAAGAATCAATTAATTTTTTAAAATAGAGATGACGTCACTACTAGCAATACCACTTAATAAAAAAAGAATATTGTAGAAAATGTTCTTAACGATAACCAAGCCAACCAAGAACACGAAAAAACAAAGGAAAGAAACAAGCAAGTAGTTAGAAAAATAGCAAACATTGCATGGCGTTAGACGACAGAAAAAGACAAACGCATATTGTTACCACTGACAATAAAACACTACTTTTGACGCGTACTAGATTGAATGGAAACGATATCCAGTGGTGTGTTAATACAAATATTATGCTATCACATTCTATACCAATTATTTGACCCAAAAACTTATTTTACTGTTTAAAAATGAATGTTTGCAAACATGTTTATATAGTTTGTATTAGCATAAAATAGTCATTTATGCCATTAACGTTGATATTCATTTGCCATTAAGATGTTAAGAAAGATAGATGTATGGCTCTAATGTTCTACAGAACATATATATCCAGGAAATAACAAATATCATTTCAATCAGCTTTAATGCATATTTATTTGCATACTTGAAGATGTTTCAATACCGTCTTTGTTAAATCGTATTTCAGTTTACCGCAATTGGCCATGGATGACTTGCGTGGAGACTTTTTGTCATATTAATTAATTTAGTTATTATTTTGTTATTACCTGTTCGCAAACACTAATTGGTTGATCTAATGTTACTGTATATTTTCAATCATTGATCGGTCTAATTTTGTTTTTAAACTAGTCAGCACTCAGATTCATAAAAATGTTACTTTATTTTTACAACCGATGAAAAAGAAACAATAACTAAATAATCACAAGTACAAAGCTATAGACTAAATGGACAGCTCTATTGATTAAAAACCAACAAGTAATCACACGTACCAAGATGTAGTCTAAATGAACAGATCTATTGATTAAAACCAACAAGTATTCAAACGTACCAAGCTGTAGACTAAATGAACAGCTCTATTGATTAAAACCAACAAGTAATCACACGTACCGAGTTGTAGGCTAAATGGACAGATCTATTGATTAAAACCAACAAGTAATCACACGTACCGAGTTGTAGGCTAAATGGGCAGATCTATTGATTAAAAACCAACAAGTAATCACACGTACCAAGCTGTAGACTAAATGAACAGCTCTATTGATTAAAACCAACAAGTATTCACATGTACCAAGATGTAGTCTAAATGAACAGATCTATTGATTAAAACCAACAAGTAATCACACGTACCATGCTGTAGACTAAATGAACAGCTCTATTGATTAAAACCAACAAGTAATCACACGTACCAAACTGTAGACTAAATGAACAGCTCTATTGATTAAAACCAACAAGTATTCACACGTACCAAGCTGTAGTCTAAATGAACAGCTCTATTGATTAAAACCAACAAGTAATCACACGTACCAAGCTGTAGACTAAATGAACAGCTCTATTGATTAAAACCAACAAGTAATCACGCGTACCAAGCTGTAGACTAAATAAACAGCTCTATTGATTAAAACCAACAAGTAATCACACTACCAAGCTGTAGACTAAATGAACAGCTCTATTGATTAAAACCAACAAGTAATCACACGTACCAAGCTGTAGACTAAATGAACAGATCTATTGATTAAAACCAACAAGTAATCACACGTACCAAGCTGTAGTCTATATGAACAGATCTATTGATTAAAACCAACAAGTAAGCACAAGTACCAAGCTGTAGACTAAATGAACAGCTCTATTGATTAAAACCAACAAGTAAGCACATGTACCAAGCTGTAGACTAAATGAACAGCTCTATTGATTAAAACCAACAAGTAATCACACTACCAAGCTGTAGACTAAATGAACAGCTCTATTAATTAAAACCAACAAGTAATCACACGTACCAAGCTGTATACTAAATGAACAGCTCTATTGATTAAAACCAACAAGTAAGCACATGTACCGAGTTGTAGACTAAATGGACAGCTCTATTGATTAAAACCAACAAGTAATCACACGTACCAAGATGTAGACTAAATGGACAGCTCTATTGATTAAAACCAACAAGTAATTAAACGTACCAAGCTGTAGACTAAATGAACAGCTCTATTGATTAAAACCAACAAGTAATCACACGTACCATGATGTAGACTAAATGGACAGCTCTATTGATTAAAACAAAAAATAAGGTTTAGAGACTATTAAGTAGTCCATTACTTATATTGCTCATTCACATTTTAACACTACTCTTTTTCCAATTAAAGATGTACTTTCGCATATTGTTAGGTTTAAACAGTCAGTTTCAGATTGTTCTATCATAAATTCCCACTTAATGACAGAGATGTATGATTGTTTTTTATTTTGCTCTTACAACCCTGGTCCAAGTTTCACAATCATTCCTTCACTAAAATTTTTCTTTAACTTAAATTTAGCAAAATTAGACAAACTCTTTCGGATCTTTGTGTAAATATTAATGGCAAAACTAAAGACAGTTGTTAAAAGCTTATAATGATGTTCAAAAAGACACTAACAACTGTATATCTCATCAAGAAATAAAACTATAACCAATTCAAATTTGTCAGAGTTAACAGGAAAACCTTAGTCAAGAAATGATTGTAAAACTGGGAATAGCACAACTATTGGATTCTAAGCACTTGCTATAAAATGTTCGAACCCGTTGGTTGGTTGGTTGTAATGTTGTTAACGTTGCGTCAGCACTTTTCTACTTTCGCAAAAGGCATGGTTATTTATTATTTTAAACCGTTGTGTCCAAAAATCAAGAGGATTCAGTTTATTTACAGCTAATAGGAATAAAATTTTAGAAAATGAATAGCACAGATCATGATTAGAAGTTATCATCAAAAAAACATATTTCTGGAAACCCGAAAAAATGTCAGAAAATTAGAAAAACTTAATGCAGCTTTAAACATATTTTATCACAATTCTTTCCTAATTCCTTAATTACATAACCTTTAATGGAGTTACTTCCCCTTACATATTATTTGAAAGTCTCTGTTGATTAGATATAGTAAATGTAAATGCTTTACGAATGTAAACAGATCTTTGGAAATCTGTGATTTTCCCAGAATAACTTAAACTGTCATTTTTATTTACAATGATCATACAGTAATGTTTTTAACATCAAGAGCAGTAAAGTGAAAAACGTTTAATGACCAGAAATATTATTGCAAACTTAAAAGCTAACCGTCTCAGATTTGATTGGCGGTGTTCACCTAAATGGTCAATATAGAATTTTACATTCCATGGGAAGCTAAATAGATTAATATCTACGAGTTGATCAAAGATTTTCATCTAGATAATCACTATGAAACAATAACATTCTATAACAAGCGACTAGACTCTCCTAGCATTGCAAGTTGAGCAGTATTGTAAGTCGGGTAATTTTTGCGTCTGCTAAGTTTAGCGAGTGTCGACTTCCGTGTTCTTTAATTTTGGTGTCGCCGGTTGATGTTCAGTGCAAATGAAAGTAAAATATATCAAAACAAAATATTTACAAATAGTTTTACTTTCGTTTCATGTAACTTCCCTGAATTTTCACAAAAATAAAACGAAAATTCGAGGATTTTTAGTATTGTTTCTGCTTAAAAATAAGTATATAAAAATGTATGATAAAACTTAAAATTATAAGTATTGAGAGACTTGTTTCTAAACCCTTTTGTCATTTTAAACTTAAAATTTGTTGTAGGTTTATGGAAGCTTAGATCACCCGGCCTCACTTCCTTGATGGAAGTTCACGTGTGTATCTGAATTGACCAGTTTTCAAAGCTTAAAATTACTTTGAAGTTGATTTTTTGTTTGGGCATTGTGATTTGGACATGCACTGGTATGTTTGTGTTTTATTTTATTGACAATAAAGCACGATTAAGCTAAAACAAACACAATACGGATAAATTCCTTGAAATATTTAATCCCAAATTATTGCAAATAATATTGACATATCAATGAGGATTGTCTTATCCCTCTATGGCACAACATGATCTACATAATACAATTAGAACATCTAGATAGTAAAATGACATAGGTGATATGTTTTAAAATAACTGACATTTAGTCAGACGACAAAAATTTAACATAAAACAAACAAGAATATCTTATAAAATAAATTCCCTTTTAAAAAATATCTTGATGTATCAGTTACAAAAACAAATCTGTTGCAGAAAAGTGTGCACACATCAATCTTTAAAAAATAAATAAATAAAAAATGCTTGTATCACAAAGATAGAATGCATTTCTATTACATGCATAATGGGGTTCACACTGTCCAGCATGAATTTTTTAAAAACAGAATTAATGAATATGTGACTGCGCCACACTCTTGCGCATTAAAACCACACTGTCCAGCACAAATGATTAAGGGATTGATTACATGATGCTCAGACTCTATGGGTATTGATCACGTGGTTCTCTGGCATATTGAATCCAAACTCTCGCTCAGATGTTATGGGTGTTGATCACGTGTTTCTCTGGCAAATGAAATCCACAGTGTCCCGCTCAAATTTTATGGGTATTTATCACGTGGTTCTCTGGAACATGAAATCAACACTCTCCCACTCAAACATTATGGGTGTTGATCACGTGTTTCTCTGGCAAATGAAATCCACACTGTCCCGCTCAAATTTTATGGGTATTGATCATGTGGTTCTCTGGCATATGAAATCAACACTCTCCCACTCAAACATTATGGGTACTGATCACGTGGTTCTCTGGCATATGAAATCTACACTCTCCCGCTCTTGAAAACAGTATAGCGTATTGATCTTGTGGTTCTCTGGCACATAATAACCAAAGTCCCACACAAACATTACATGGTGTATTGATCACGTGAGATTTATATAATATCAAATACCCACAACTATGATCAATTTATAATTTTTGATGAAAAGCAAAGAGTCCCTAAGACAGTATGTGCGTGAGCGTTATGATTCAGAGCAAAATTTAAAAACTTGTATATATCTACTCTTGACAATAGGTTTCCATGCATACAAATTTCTTTATACATAAAAAAATGTCAAAAGCCAACAAGCATACAAGGACTTATATGTCATATGGAATTGCCTTTTTGATATCCCCCTCAGAAACAGCCAAAATACACACATCTGGTTCTGATTTCAAATCTTTAGTTTCAATCTTATCTAGCGAGGTTTTTGATGGTCTGATGTGCGACTTGAGCTCGGCAGTAAGGTATTCTATACAGAGTAGTACAAACATAACAGTGTTAGTGAGGCTAGGTAAGATATCTCTGTAGAGAGAATTATCGGCCAAACTGTAGAATATAAAAATTGGACGGATCACTAACAGGCATACCCCATTGTAAAACAGAATGGCCTGAAACAAAGTGTTAAACAGGTTACATCGACAATCATCATTTTCGTAGTCATGGCAACACTTCCTTAATATCTGGAATTTATACATCCGAAAATCTGAAATTATAAAAATAAATTGGACTTAAGAGAAATGCAATTGATTTTATTTAAACAAATAAAGTAAAAAAAAACTTGAAGGTGAACTATTTCTAAAACCTTAAGTAAAGTTATCACGAAATTATTTTTAAATGAATATTATGGCTTACCGGAAGAGTATAAAATGACTTATTTGATAACATATTTATTTTTAACAGCTGATCTGGGCCCATTACTTTAACAATGGTCATGATTTGAGCTAACGATACATCTACATTTTTTTACGATTTGGGCTCATTACTTTAACAAGATTACTGGACATCATTTTGTCATTATTTCCATATTTATAATGACCATTAACAATCACAAATTCTATAACCAATGTCCCCTATATATATGTTATCTCGTCTCATTTTGTTGCTTTATTTGCTTGTTGGTTCTTATTCTTGATTGCCATGGCTATTGGCAAGTTGATTTTTAATTGCATATTACTTTTTTTATTGATTGTCATGGGATTTGCAAATATTGTGCCATTATTTAATGTTCCATTTTATTACCATTCAAAAATGTTTTACAAATTTCTCTTAGCTAATAAATACGAGGATGTAAATCAATGTTGGTGCCAATTGCTGGTTACAAAACATTGGGTTAACAAAGGATAATAATAATAATAATAATAATAATAATAATGATAAACTAATCCAGTGGCACAGTTCACGGTCTGTAGTACAAATACACATAAAGTACTTTTAAACAGAAACATCTTACTCTGCCAAACAGTTAAACAACCGTCATTGATACATTGATGCTTAATTACCTTTCATGTGGTACTCTTGAATTTTATGTGTACCACACGGCACACAATAATCATAATCTTACCTTCATCTCTCAAATAGTTCTGTCTGAGAATATTAACGAGTATCCATATCAGAGGAGCATAAAACAAAATATATTCAATAGCAAAAATATACGAGACTTTATGGATGTCCTTCTCACAGACTGTAAAATACATATGGACGGACTTAACTATGTCTAACGAAGGTTTGTGTTCTGTTTCTAGATGGTCCTTCTCCAACGAATTGGCATATAAGAGCAGTGCAGTCCCCATAATAGTGTCAAAGGTCAACAGAACCTTTTGAATCGGATGACTTCGTTTTGTGTTTTCAGCTTCCGTTTTCATTGCAGACAGCGTTATTGCAAGAAAAATTATAGCGTTAGATAAAATTGAAACCGGATAGAAATCCAAGCATCCGTGGTGACAATCGCCGTTTAAAGATTGTTTTACGTAGTTCAAAATAACCACACAATAAAAACAGTGAAAAAATCCAGACAATGTCACCAAAAATATGGTTGAGAAATTCTTACATCTTATAAACATAACTTTTAACAGAATGGTTGCTCCGGCAACCAAACTGAAAATAACAATGCAACTCTGGATGAGTCCAAAGGTATTCATAATGGATATTATTTTGGCGTCCTTTGTGTAACTTTTAGGAATCAATTCGGATTCAATGCTCTTTTGCTCCATACCGATTCAAATATGTTGAATGCCACTGCAAAAAAGAAGAAAATATTTATCATTTATTGATTGACTGTGTGATTTATAAATAGGTAAATAATTGATTAAAAATTAAAAAATGACTAATACCATCACCATCAATACGAGTCTTATTACCTTTATAGATCGATTAGGCGACTTTTAAATAGTATGTCGTTAGAAAAGATACAGCCATAACCGATCAATCTTTACACACTTAAATAGTATGTCCTTAGAAAAGATACCACAACCGATCGATCTTTAAACACTAAGAAGAATTTCAATTATTTTGCAAATTATAGTAAAAGATGAAACTAAAACCTAAAAAAATAAAATGTAAACTAAAATATTACTTTTAAAACAGTGATACTTCCGTTTACAGTTTCTCCGCCATTACACGTCGTCAGCCGTTCAAATCTGAAGTGGCGATATACAGTATAAGACGGATAGAATACTGTTGTGTTGTTGCCCCGAGGGTAATATATATATATATATATATATATATATATATATATATATATATATATATATATATATATATATATATATATATATATATATATATATATCATATGCGACAGACGGTAAGTAAACAACAATTTTCATATGAAATGTAAGTAAAATTACGTATAATATTTCAATCGGTTAACCGTTCAGATGCATGATGCAATCAAACGTACCACATTGGGCAGCAGAAAGGTTAAAGTGACGTTTTCATGGCAAAGTTTTAGCAAGTACCGAAAACATTCCGCCTATGGTTAACTTTCAAACATTCATATCTATAATCATTATTTGTTATAAAATGAAGAATACGCGTGTTTTATATCACTTTTGTAATATTAAATGAAACAGTTCCGTTTCACTTTATTATTACAATTTCACATACATTTCATGACTTTTACATTCGATTCCTGCTGATTCCTTAATGTCTAACGCTGCAAATTTAGTACATGATATAATGTAAAACCCATCGCAATGGTAAGGGTAATTGCCATATTAAAAAATTGAATTTTCTGAATGAAATATTGAAAACATCAGTATAAATATGTCATTTAGAAAATTTAAAATGACTATAAAAATACGATCATTTCGATACGATTTGTACGGCAAATTCACCTTAACATGACTCTCCGTGTGTCGCGAAATTATGAGGGATTCCATCATTTACGTCCATCTGTTAAATAACATAATTCTAGAGAAAATTTTTTCCAAACCTGGTGACAAAAGATGATAGTTTTGTCATTCAGTTATGTGCAGAATTTTGAATATTTCTTTAGGTAAAAATTCAAATTCTGCACATGACAATATGTTGTTTTTAATGCATTACATGTATTTTATTAAAACGCGACAGTTCAGCAAAAATCATATATTTAACATCGATTTATTATAACAGCAAATAAAAATTTTATAGACAACCACATATAGAATTGAAGAAAAAAAACATCTGTTAGGAATCAACAATTAGACGCTTGATTACCTGTACAGCAAACAAAAATACGACAATGTATTTCAACGGATACAACATGTGTATAAAATAAATAACCTATCCTCTCTATAGCGGAATAATAGACATGCAATGGATTGGAATTGCATGTCTATTATTCTGCTATACGGGAGAATTTTGTGGGCACAGGTTGAAATAAGAATTGGTTATAAATGCATTTAACGTACTGTTATAACCTTCTATTTCAGTCTCTCCAAGCATCAACACCCAGTTGTTTAAGCTTGGTTAGTTACATTAATGATTAACACACAAATCAATACATAAATACATGTAGATATTAAAATATTGTTATTTAAATTACTATTGATAGTTTTTAAACAATGTCTCTGTTAGATAAAATTTTATTTACGTTTGTTCTTCTAACAAAATATTTTATAGTCTGCAAGAAACATATTTGACTAATCATATGATAACACAAACCAAGATTCGAACAACCGTCTCCAAATTGTTTTAATCAATCAAATAAACTCGCATCTAAACCGCATTTATTAAAATTCAAAATAAAAATGTACATTTCATCAGCTACCCAGTGTAACCTTCCCAAGAACTGGTTCAATGAACATGATATTAAGTTTAACAACGCCGACTGTCCCACAAACGTACGTGAATATATAGTCTTCCAGAACACACAAAAAGTAATTTGAACTTGCTTGATGTACACAAAATGTCATTGTGCATAATTGGTGAACTGTGTCCGTAAAAAATGAAAAATAATTGCAATGGCAAAAATATTTTTGTAGAGTGGTAGTGTTACGTTTTTGTAAAATAAAATGCTAGTATTAAAATATGGAAAATATCAAGGTTTTGAAAAAAAATTAAATTGAAACACTATTCATGTTGCGAGATGGGACACGTTCAAAAAGACACTTGTTTTTTCTTTTCTTTGTTGTCAAATATTTAGTTACCTAAACTTTGACTTTATTCTCTACAAATTAACACAACTTTATTAAGAAAATGTATTGATTTTATTGATATATTATTTTCAAAAGCAAAAGTTAAAAATCAATTTATTTTTAAACATATTGCTGGCTAATTAATGATCTCATCAAACAATTAAAAAACTGTTCATAAAATTATTACTTGTAAGAAATTTATTCAAATTTGACCCAGAATTACCCCTAAATTACCAGCAAGCTTTCTATCTTCACCATATAAGTGTCATTTACAGTTTTTTTTATTTTCATTAGGTGACGGTTAACACATTGCCCATGACAAAAGAACAATGCATCTTCAGGGCGTCATACAGATAATTTTTAATTGAATTCTTCTGGTCTCTAATTAGACAATGAATTTGAAAAATTATATAAAATTTTGATTTTTCATCGGTAAGATTGGTTTGTTTCTTTAATTTACAAATACAATGCAAAGAATATATTAAACCATATTAGGATGAAGTCATAGACTATAAAAATAACTGATCTATAAAGTTGAAATGCAAAACTGTTATATTCTCATTATATCGCACTACCATATGGTAGTTTTAAAGTGTAATTATTTTTATAGAAATTAAATAAAATAAAATAAAAATTCGAATTTTTTTTATATAAATACCTTCCAATGAAGCACATGGCAAAATTAACTCAGCTTGAATCGTCACATGTCATGATAAAATATATATCAAAATGATTGTTTTATATATAATAAACGAACTGGAAAAACAATGTGTCCAACATCTACAACACAATATATAAGTCATTGCCTGAAATAACGAAGCAAATGGTTTTCTATTGGTTACTTTGTATTTGTAAACAGTACGCCATATTGTGCCGGAGACATTCCATTTTAGTTAGGCTTCTACTCAGATAAGAATTATCAGGTGTTCAAAACCAAAACCTAAACAAATTTGTCCGTTATCAATAAATACGCCACAGTTTACTTTTAATTCAGGTTTAGATATTTCAGTAAAAGCAAGCAACAGTTCTAAACTAAATCAATCAATGCGGTCAGTCCCAACATGATATATAAGATCCAGAAACTTACGGTAACCTGTAACCTGGTGTCTGTGGTGGTAATAATACCATTTTGTCCTGTGTTGTCATTACTTGATCTAATATAGATTCTATTTAAGGATGTATAAACTTCTTACATAGATATGATAGTGATGGGTCAGTCAGGTCATCTACAGGTATATAATGAGACAAGGTTATAAGAAATAATAATGATCTATAAAAACAACACCTTAACATCATCAATCACATTGACGACTTCTTACAAAAATTGTCAGAAAAATACCTTAAGGTCATGTCTCTTACCTTCAAAAAAAAGTTAAAACTGAAAGCGATTTTCCAAACTGTTCCTAAAAGCTCTCAAAAATTGTACAAAAATCCTCGATAACTCGGATCTATCTCCATATGCAAATTATCTTGGCAAGTACCCGGTTATGGTAAGCATATATAACAGCGAATCAGATGACTGCGCTTTGTCGGGTCTGGATATTTTTTATCAGGTTGACTGCATATCCAGTGCATAAATTAATGGACAGATATAGTTCCTTGTTACACGTATCTTGTAGTGTAGGGGTACCCCCAGGGTAAGTTATAATTGCGATATAATTAATGTGCGATATCTAACTAGAGGACCGTTATGGAAATTTCTTAAAGATAATGTCCCGAATTCACGTTTGTAATTG
Source organism: Tegillarca granosa (assembly GCA_029721355.1). Classification (NCBI taxonomy): domain Eukaryota; kingdom Metazoa; phylum Mollusca; class Bivalvia; order Arcoida; family Arcidae; genus Tegillarca; species Tegillarca granosa. The sequence goes on along the minus strand of CM056605.1, from coordinate 4,550,178 downwards.
ATTTTTAAAATCAGTTTGATATGATACGTGGGGACTACATGTATACACTGCACAGATAATTACAGAAATTTATGTCACTTTTTACAGCAAATTAAATGGTGTATCATTTTAGAGCTTGAAGCTGACAAACAGTACGTAATTAAGTGTCTATCATAGCCGTCAAAATCAAATTAATAAACTATTAATAGAAACATTGTAATTTTTACTTATAGATTTTTACATTGATTGTTGTTTATTACATATATTTTTCTTCACATGTATATACCGGCGGGTGTACGAGAAGATAAGGTCCAGTAGCTGACCCTTGTGGGAAACGATTGTCCTATCAGAGGTCTTTATTATTATTATTATTATTATTATTATTATTATTATTATTATTATTATTATTATTATATATCGTTGCATTGATTCAGTAGGCAAAAGATCATGCAAAATCCGGGTATACGAGACGAACATGTCCAAAAGCTTACCCTCTGTAGGAAAACGTTTGTAGAAATTAATGAATCATGACCATAAGATAGATTTAAATGCAAAACTTATTGACAGTTTCTCAATTATCTGTCAAAATTTTAAAATTAGATATAAAAAGAATCCGAAAAATGCGTTTTTATGATTTTATTAAAAATTATTATTAATTTGCTTTTTATTTGCCCTGACAGATTTGTCGGAAATGGGTTAAGCACATTCGAAATTATAGAATATTTGTGCAGTAGTAAAACAATTCTCATATAAATAAATAAATAAATAAAATAAATAAATAAATAAATAAATAAATAAAAAAAAATTATTGTTATTATGATTATGATTTTTATTATTATTATTATAAATCTTCATTGAAAAATTTATTAATTAATGTTCAGCATGATTTATGAGACATACCTAACAACCAATACTTTGCAGGAAGTGTTACACCACTAATATTAGAGTACATACGTAAATCCTGTATGATATTGGATGGCCATACGTATAGAGAAAAAAGGTGATGTTGTCTACCGATGCAGCTCCGTACAATCTTGTAAAACAAGCATCACATTGGATTCTGAAGGAACAACAATTCTAAAAAACAACTGCAATCATTCTCATAACAGTGACGAGAGAAAAGTGGAGGCACAACAACTACGTTTGCGCTGCCGGAAACAATCTGGAAATATTACGTCCCGTCCTTCCAAGATTGTGAGAACTGAATTACAAACTGTGCAGGGGGCAACAGATGAAAATCTGGCTGACGGAAGGGGTAATTTAATTAAAAACGAAGGATTAACAACAGGTAAATTGCGGAAATGAAATGAAAAAAGTTTGCGGAAAAATCATTTTTTTCTTGCGGAAATGACATCTTTTTTTTTGCGGAAAAATCATATCAAATTTCGGAAATGAAATGCACCGCATAAATGCAATGAGGGAAGTGTTTGCATCTTTGAATAAGGAAACAATGCAATTACTATCGTTCCATTATTGTTTGTCATATACACATTTGGAACACAAAACTCCATATATATAAACAAAATCATTCAAAAACATCAAATTCCATATAAAATGTATTGACCTAATTTGGAAAAATAACAAGACTTCTTGAAAAAGTTGCTTTAATTCTGTACGTATAACATTTTTTTTAATGCTTTCAACAAGATAACAAATTAACTATGTCCGAAATATCCCATACGCACCTTCCTCGTTTACCATATATAAGATATTGGTGTCATGATTTGAATATTCATGATGATCACCCCTTGAAAATCCGAACAACAACGAACACCCGATTATTAACTTATGGCTCTTTCATACATTTTTTGATTGAAAAGATTTGAATAAAAGAGATATTTAAGGAAAAACCAAGTGATAGACAATTATGGAACAATAGTAGTATTGTCATATTATACGTTTGAATTTTTCTCATAAGAGTACGAGTTATCTCTCTTGTCATATCACCACCTTTAACCGATAAACAACTTAAAACTCAAATTTAAACCAAAGGTAACATCAATTTTCAAAGCTTACTAGAGTTGTGATAAATATATTCTCTTTGTGAATTTTTGTATTTGTATTTTTGAAAAGAGTAAAGTCTAACTGTTGTCATCGTTAATGTTTGGTTTAGTGAAAATAGTCCTCTCATTTTTCTTATTGTGCAGTAATTACACATTATATTATCTCTTACATTTAAGCTAAATAAATAAATAAAGATAATAATGATAAATAAATAAATAAATAAAGATAATAAATAAATAAATAAACTTACACTATAGTATAATTATCTCTATTCGCATTTGTCCTTAACGATATATTTTTTTCACTGAAGATTCTTTTGTTATCACGGAAAGCTATGGAGCGTCTAGAAGCTTACTTATATATGCGGAAGTTTTTATTTAACCATCATCAATGAAGCTATAGTATGTTTAAACCCTCAGTTATACTTATGGTTCTTTTGTCTATTACAGGAATTTTCGGAACCTTTTCTGACAATGTTCTACAAAAAACAGACATTTGAAAAAGAAGTCTTCTACTTGGCATCTACAACATACTTATCTTTTGTGCCTTAGGCCTGGTTCTCATAAATGTGCCTTAGGCTTGGTTCTCATAAATGTGCCTTAGGCTTGGTTCTTATAATTGTGCCTTACGCCTGGTTCTCATGAATGTGCCTTACTGTCTGATTTACGTCTCCCGTAGCACTAGTTTTTTAAGGTTTTAGAAGAGATATCAAAACATTTTGTAGAATGCCACATACCGTTATGGCGTATGCATTTTGTCGTAATTAACTGACACCAAACTAAATGTCATCTTAGCTGGAGTATAAAAAACAGAGCTTTTTAAAATCCTTACAGGGATTTAATATGGGAAAACATATAAACACTCATTCCGGAAATACATCGCTGAAAAATCATGCGGGTTAAGAAAATAGAATTGCGCATGACCGACTTTTCCATTTTCGCTGGCCAGGTAATATCGTCTGCAACTTGACAGCAAAAGGAATATATACTGTAGGTCTAACAACAGCGATCTTACCTACAGCTGAATGAACTATTCCAGAATTTTCTACCTTAACCCGCATGATTATTTCAGCAAGAATGTACCTCAGGCCTGGTTCTCATAAATGTGCCTTAGGCTTGGTTCTCATAAATGTACCTCAGGTCTGGTTCTCATAAATGTGCCTTACGCCTGGTTCTCATAAATGTGCCTAAGGCCTGGTTCTCATAAATGTGCCTTAGGCTTGGTTCTCATAAATGTACATCAGGCCTGGTTCTCATAAATGTGCCTTAGGCTTGGTTCTCATGCTTAAAGAATATCAGCAAGGTTTGTGAGGTTATCACCAAAAATATTGTTGCAGTACGGTACATGTATATAGAAGAGTGAAAGTTTTATGTCTGACACCCCAGGTGTTGGTTAGTGCAAGTTTATGAACATAAATTAATGGTTTTAGCTCACCTGATAAAAAGGCTATGTCAGCATAAGGCACGGTGGAGCAGGCAGAGGTCATGACCTGGTTTTTATTTATCTCACGTCTTTAGCAACGAGATATATTTTATTCATTGACTTCATGATATTGAAACAGTTTAGGTCAAGCTCAAAAAATCAGTTCCTTAGCAATCATGTAAATATTGAAAAGTTCAATGCAACCATATATATAATTTTAATTTGATGATGACTTTTTTGTCTGTCGGGGCTTAAATGTTTTATTCATAATGAATTTGTCATATTATAAATTTTTGAATTTTCTTAATGAAATATTCAAAAATTTTATAATATGACATTGTCATATATAAATTTTTAAATATTTCATTCAGAAAATTCAAAAATTTATAATATGACAAATTTCTTTTTAACACATAAAACACTTAAAAATAGGACTGTTTCGAGTTGTCCCGTTCCGTCCACTTTTCTCTCTTTTAGTCTCGACTACCGTATGTTTTGTGTGTAGGTATACTTCCGGTTTGCTGTCACATATAGAAATATGAGCGGGAATTTCAATTTTTATTTACTTGACGCGAAACACTTAAGTTTTATGTTGTTATCGGTGTGTAACAACGTGACAATTATTACAAATTGTGTAAAACTTCGTAGCGTAGCAAAGCGGTTTTACGCATAATTTGTAATAATTGTCACGTTCTTATAATTACAAACCCGAAATTTAACGGTTTTTTTAGCTGACCTGCATTTCTGAATTGCTGAGCTGATTTTCCGAAAATCGATGTTACAACGTCGCGGCGTATTTATACATTAAATCTCACCTTTTAAAGAAGATAAAATGTCTTGTAAAAAACTGAAAAAGGTTTTGTAGTTGATATCTTTTTATTCATTTTCTTTTAAATTTCAGTCAACATATAAATGATATTACAATTAAATCCTTTGAGAAAAAAGGTACTATATTATGTCTCGTGACAACACAGTTAACAACAACAACATACGACTATCATACGTTTGTAGGACACGCGTGTCAACTAACAGGTTGACGTTTCTCATAACAAAAGAAAACTGAATAAACAGTGGTTAAAAAACATTGGAACCAACTAATGAAATGGAATTAATGCATATGTTTTCTTGGTTGAAACCGATTTTTTAAGCAAACTATGGACTGGGAGCAAGACGAATGGATTTTGTTTAGCCTAATGGTGACACCGGTGGTAGCTGTAATGGCTGACCAGAGACGTGGAGGTAAAGCAAGCGATAGTGGGTGCATTGGACTGGACGTTACCCGAGAGGGTATCACTGATATGTTTCTTTTGTGAACAGAACAGTCCCTACTATAGCTGTAAATTGAGGCATCGTTTCTGTGGGCTGACATAAGCTTGATGTTGCTTAACTGAAATTTAGCATTTAGAACTTAAAATAAACGAAGTCCCGTGTCGTGGCAGTCGCGGCATGATAAAGAACCCTGCTGTATAATGCCATCAGCGCAACGCACAGGCAAAATTCTGCACTTTCGTCTATAGCTGGCGACGTTTCGATATAAGTGAAATATTCTTGACTGGGACGTTAACCACCATTACTCAACTCAACTCTCGCACAAAATATATGTTACAATTTATTTATCCCTTATTAACTATATCTTAAAGTAATACGTTCTTGCGAGAAAAAAAAACATTTACTAGATTAGGCCGTGACATTTATTTCCTCAAGACAGATTTTACTTTAAAAATCATATTCTCTCAGACACATTTGCAGTATGATATTATCGCCGAGAAAAAGTTCAATAAAATATAGAAAATTAGTTAAAATGCGCCTTCAGTTTTACTAAAAACTTATAATAATAATAATAATAATGATAAAAAAAGATCGAATTATACGTATAGGAAGTCTAACAAGTAAAAAATAATTTTCTCTCGAATTTATTTGAGCAAATTGGATGAAATAACCCGATTTAAAACCACTGCGATAGATAAAATTAAAAAAAAAAAATTAATATGTAAGATTGAAATCTTAAACATGTCGGTCGATATCACACACACAGCTTCTAAAACAATATTAAAACATCTTGTTAGTTCAATCATGTTGTAAATATTAAACTTTTATCTAATTAATAAAAACTTCAATCAAATCCTTTTAAACAATTACACCCTGGAGAGCTACTGACTTCAAAATAAAAAAATAAAATCCAATATTTCCAGTCAATGTGATTAACTGCTGAAATAAGATAAAATCATATATAAGGACGAGGAATAAGCTGGCTGATTTATGACATTTTGGCTAAATTACCCGTCAAAAAAGGAAAGACTTTCCAATGTTAAAGTGACTTATAAGGATTAATTTTGCCCTACCAATTTGTTTTCGCCCAATCTATGACTGCTGTTCGATTAAAGTTGTTTTGCCGTTAAAATTAAGACTTTTTAAATAGTGCTATTTTGCAAGTTTCTCTCTAAAATTCCGTGTTTTTTGCCAGTTAAATTCCCATAACAAAAAAAAAAAAAAAAAAACAAAAAAAGACAGATATGAGCTACCATATAACAGTGCTTGTTAAGAGTAAATAACACTGAAAAAATATAATTGTTATAGGTTAGTCGTACTTCAAGAAATTGGGTATTACAAATGTAATTACTGAGCCAATTTACTTCAACCTTGTAATATTTTGGTTTAATCAAGATAAATTAACTTAAGCACGATATATTGTCTGATTGTTGTAAAAAAGGAGTAAAAATTGACAAAAAATGAATGAATCACACAAGCCTAGACGAACCTTAAATATGTGAAGGAAATCTTAAATGTGAGCAGATGTCTTACTTATAAATATTATACATACTTAATTGGGGATAAGGAACGACCACATGGTCCCATTTTGTACTTGAAAAGTTTTATTTTGTTAAATTGTCATAGAATTTTTCTTTCATCATGGCTTGTAAAAATATATGAGTTATAAATGGTTTTAAGCAATTAGGTAGGTGTATTTTTTAAGTTATAAGTACAAAGAAATATAGAGCAGAGAAAGCTACTAAAGCCATATTTAGTGTTCTTAAAAAATCGAGAAATATACATCAATCAAGAGAATGTCAGATAGATTTGTTTGACAAAATAATATTACTTTTTTACTTTATGGTTCAGAAGTATGAAGTTTTGAAAATTTAGATGTTTTAGAAAGTTAACCTGAATTTTGTAAAATTATATTAAATATTAAAACGTCAACTCCAAGTTTTATTGTTTATGACGAACTTAAAAAATTCCTTTATATTTTATTTTATTTAATATTTATTTAAGTCTCATCATATATATAACAGTAAAACATATCATAATAGATAAAACAAGTATTAATATATATATGCCATTGAAAAGAATTATAAGAGACTAAGAGACTGTAAAATAGTATACATAATTAAATACATTATATACATACTAAAATGAAATATGCATAAGTGTTAAAAAAATGTGTTTAAAAAAAATTTGTGAAACATTCATACAATCATTTTTGTAAATAAAAACGACGCCTATTTAAAATACTGTTGCAGAACTTGGCAGATTGTTTAACTAAAACTTGATGAGATAAAATCACAGAAAGCTTATCAGAATCACTCAACAAATCAAAATCAACAACACATCTTGTAGCACCCTCAAAAATAATCAACCTAAAATCATTATAAAGATTACAATGTAATAAAACACGAGTTTTGGACTCTACAGTATCAGTGCAATTAAAACAAAGACGTTCATGAACTGGAAGGCCTTCATAATGACCGGTCTGAAGTCTAATAGGTGCAACCCCAACCCTAAATTTAGAAAGTGCACTTCGGTGAGAAAGTGGGAGAATAGATCTTACGTAATGTTCCATTTGAAACGTATTTTTAAATAACCTGTAGGTTCTTAGTTTGTTTCCCCCGTCCATGTATTGCTAAGTCCTTATTCAATGCGTTATGCCATTGTCGTATAAAAAAGTACATATTGCCGGTATTTACCATCGTGATAAGATCCATTTGTGGTATATAACGGTTGATATCACTATATTCTTCTAAGTTGAGTTCCGTTAATCTAGTGTGTACTCTACCGTTCCAATTATTCACACGGTTTTTAAAAGAATCTGCCCATTCAAATATACGATTATTTATGTGTGTGTGGAAAAACAAGAATTGTCAGTTACTGGTCAATAATAGTAAAAGGAAAAGACAGGAAAAATACTGATATAATTTATAGACTATCACATATATATTTTAATAAAATGGTAAAAAAGAAAGTGTATTAATTCAGTTGATTGTATTTTCAAAGAATGTGGAATGAGTAATATCTGGATATATCAAATTCTTTAGCAATAGAACATGGCTTATTAAGTGTGTTAATTAGAAACTTTTTATCAGTTTTTACATAAGTGGTCTTAAATTCAAATAGTTCTTTTAAAGGTGTCTCATCAAACTTTTTACAAATTTTAATTTTCGGTTACAAAATTTTATATCTTCAAAACTTTCAGATCAAACAATATTTTCTCTTCATTTTACAATTTGTATTATTTTTATTGAGTTTTGAATCGTCATCCTTTTGTTGACCGTTATTTTACCTACAAACTTTGTACAAAACACATCAGTTTGATTTCACAGATGAGATGATCTTTAATAGAACACTTATTTATCATGTGAATTGAAATATGAAATATGTATCCGTCAGTAAGAAAAATGATTAAATCCAAAAGGAAGTTAACTGGATAGAATATAATCGATACTGCAAAATCCAATCATTGTTAACAGCACACACACACACACACACACACACACACACACACACACACACACATATAGTAGTTTGACCAATTGACCGAAAAGATAATCTAATTCCCCCTTGTATTCAGCTAGATAATAAATATCAAAATTGAAAGTTAAGATACTGACCTTCCAAAACTTAAAACTTAGCTTATTACGACAACTCGTTTTGAATATACACACGCAATTGTGCTATGAAAGAAAACTGGTTTTTATTATTATTATTATTTTTTTTATTTTTTTTATTTTTTTGATATATTATAAAAATTTAGAAACTGAACCATAGTTGTGTGAAATGAATCGAATCTGAATTTACTTACTTTTTTATCCTTCAACATTCATTGTTGAAAAAGTAAATACAATTTATTGACGTCTTTGTGACCAAAACACTGTATTAATATTTAAATAGTTTTATGTCTATTTTATAAAACTCTGCATTTTGCCAGTTAGTGTTTTTCGTGTCAGCTCTCAAACATCTCTTTAAATCTACAAAAATCGAAAGTTTATTTTCCGCAAGGAATTGTCTACAGACTGTGGATCTTCAAAATTCAATATAATACATGTATTTGTTAGTTTAGAATTTACTAACGAGTTCGTAAAACCAACCGTATATGTGGAATTTGTTGTGTTTTACGGGTGTAGAGAAAAGCAACAAAAAGCAATACAAATTGTTTTGCATTGAAAATATAAAATAAATATTTTTGTAAATATACAACACAAAAACCTGCTATATTTTTATATGCCATATGTGCACATTTTGGAATATCCTTTTCATCAGTGGCACTTTGGACCAAAAAGTTTGATAGATAAAAACATAAGCCAAAAAGTTGAAAATTAATTTATCTAAAGTTTAAAATTATATGAATCCAAATCAATCTAGGGAATGCTTTGCATGAGGGAACAAACCTGTTTTAAATTAACAATTGAACTGTTTTAAAATGGTGTTCATCGTCTGTATGAAGGCAACAACTTTGCAAGCAAACGGAATAATGCGCGTTAGCGCGTTATGAAAAGTTTGCTTGCAAAGTTGTTGCCCTCATACTGACAATGAACACCATTTTAAAACAGTCCAATTGTTTTATTTTCGTTTAATATTGTTGAAAAAAATTATTTATTTATTTTAAGAAAACAATTCCCATGCACTTCGGGGGAGTCCAGTAGACGCAACAGCTGAATTGAAGACCGAGAACGACACATTATTTATCCGCAATATTTTTAATGTGGGATAAAAACGGGGAGTTTGGTTTGAAAAATGATTGTGTTATCAGGTATTTTGATAGTATTTTCTCGATTAACATAATGAATTTTTCAGAATATTGGATATAAATGTTATATATAAAAATTGAATATCAACGATAAATGTGTTGTTATTTGTGGACTATATTTCAGTCGAAAATCAGGTCACCTGTGTGGCCCCATTTCAATTTGCAAAGAAGTTTGGAGTAAAAGATTGCTGGCTAAATGTCGGAAGTGAAATTTGTGAATCTGAAACGGGAAGGGGGGAACTGTAGCTGAGGGATAATTTTCAATGGCCAAGCATGTGGGTTTCGAATCTGTGATATGGGAGTAGACAGGGATTTACCGAGAGATTTGTTTTGGAATGTCGACATTGTTAGGTTGAGATTCACTCTAACATAATGTGCCGAGCTTCATACTCAGTATCATTCAAATGTAGACAGCAAAGCAGTGAGAAATATACTTATTCTTTACGCCTGGTGTGGTGCAAATATCTCTCAAAGTTTAGAAAATTATCGTGTTAAGGTTAGCAAGGAGTTGTGTAGTACTTAAACCATGTATTGTTCTTTTGAGGAGTTCCTATTGTATCCCTTGTAAATTGATTAAAAGCATGTAGATGATTTTCAGTTTTTCCGATCAACAAACACAGCATGTGAAACGGACGATTTTCACTGGATATGGTATACATGCGTGAATCTAATTCCAATTGAAATTTACATCACTTGAAATTTACATCCCACGAGACACAAAATTGATTGACAAGTTGTACCATTACACATTGTCTCAAAATAATAGGGTATATAGCAGCTTTGTCAAGGAAGGAAGAATGTTTTAAAGATCCGATTGTTCAAATTTTTTTGTGGTTTGATGGTTTAGACTGATCTGTTGTTGTCTGTTCTTTCAACAGGCCATCAAAAACACCACTCTGTCTCTCACAATGTCAATATTACGGTGAATATCAGTCAGGTGCCTATATATGTTATCAAAATATTATTTTATTAATTTCTTTGATTTTTACTTTGTAATATCTCGTAAATGTGTTTTTCAGTCTCGTCTCGAATGTAAACGAATGTGACGTGACAGTCATGTTTGTTTACCTACGATGATGTAGGTCCGGATTGTGTATTGCATTTAATATGTATTCATACACGAAGTGACAAAATTTTTTGGCATTCATTGTCAGTATAAAAATAAACGGCTCTCAAGCTTGCAGCTATGGGAATTTCACAAGGCAAATGGAAATATTAAATTTTAAAAATTAAGACGGCTGCAAATTTTGCTTTGAAATGTATATTACATGACAGCACAAAGTACTGACTACTGAGATATAGATACCCTCGGGCAGTTTACTTCACCAGCAGCGGCACCTGCTCAGTGGTAGTAAATATAAAATACAAATACCTATTAAATTGTGATTTGCCGTATTGCACATTTTGGAAAATCATTCCTCATCAGTGACACTAGAGACTAATACGTTTGTTAGATAAAAAGCATAAACCAAAAAGTTAAAAATTAATAAATCTTAGTTTCAAAAGTATATAAATCAAATCAGTCTAATGAATGCTTTGCATAAGGGAAAAACCTCAGTTTTAAATAAATTTAAAAAATTTAGACGACTGAAAATTTTGCTAAATAGTATATTATCTGACCGCACAAAGTGCTGCCTACTGAGATATGTATACCCTTGGGCAGTTTACTCCACCAGCAGCGGTACCCGATCAGGGGTAGTAAATTTACAACACAAATACCTGTTAAATTTTGATGTGCCATATGTGCACATATTGGAAAATCATTCCTCATCAGTGACACTAGGGACCAAAAAGTTTGTTAGATAAAACATATAAACCAAAAAATTGAAAATTAATCAATCTAAAGTTCCAAAATTGTATGAATCCAAATCCATCTAAGGAATGCTTTGCATGAGGGCACAAACCTGTTTTGTATAAATTTTAAAAATTAAGACGGCTGAAAACTTTGCTAAATGGTATATTATCTGACAGAACAAAGTACTGAATTATGGATAACTTCGGAGAGTTTACTCCATCAGCAGCGGTGCCCGCTCAGGGGTAGTAAATATACAACACAAATACCTGTTAAATTTTGTTGTGCCATATGTGCACATTTCGGAAAGACATTCCTCATTAGTGATACTAGAGACCAAAAAGTTTGATAGATAAAAAAATCAGTCAAAATGTCAAAAATTAATGAATCTAAAGTTCCAAAATTATATATATCCAAATCCATCTAAGGGATGCTATAACAAATGCCTCAATATATCCATATGCTATCTAGTTTCCCTTATGTAGTGTAACATTTTACTGATTTTTCGTGTTGCGTTTAAAACGTCTCTGTTACAAACTCCCACTATTCCACTAGTTATAGAAGTATTATTGAATATATCTGTTATATAATCTATAACTTTGTTTTCGTTTTAAGATACATAAGTCAGATATACTCTTGATTTATACTGAATACTCCCACAACACAAGTTGACATTTAGCTTAATTTTTATATAAGGAAAACAAATTGATATTTGTTTACAAAAAGTATCAAGTAACCTTTTTATATTCGTTTTGTGTTTTGGTTTATTGATAAATTGGGAATTGTAGAAGTGGATCATTATTTTAATCCGTTTTGTTTAAAAAAAATGGATTGACGCTTTAAGCTTAGTTTTGTCAAAAGTTAGCTTTTAAATGGTTAATTGCCTTTTTCTGTTGTCCATCAGGTACATTAATCCAACACTGCTGAACCATTGTCAGTGACCGTGCACCCTTTGGTATGGGATTTCGTCCAGTATCAGTAAATGTTAGTCCCACACCTGAAAGATTTTTGTATAATTAGCAATCTTATTACACGTTTTATATCTATCTTGATTGTGGGAACATAAATGCTAAATGAGGAATTAGTAGAGAAAACGTTATTTTAATTTTTTTTTTAAAATTTCCCGACAATCTTTACAAAGCTAATTAACCTGTGATATTTCAACATGATCTACTTAAGGAAATACGGTATTTTATTTGCAAACATATTGGCTGTGAAACTGAAATAAAAAATGAAGAGATATCAGAAAGAACATTTATATTTGGCTACCTTGGTGCAAAGCATTTCAAATTTTGCAATTTTGGAAATAGTTTTATTCTATATACGAATATTTTAGTTGATAATCAAACCAAAATTATATATTTTCATTTGCCTTGTGAAATTCCCATAGCTGCAAGCTTGAGAGCCGTTGTATTACTGACAATGAATGCCAAAAAATTTTGTCACTCCGTGTATGAATACATATAAAATGCAATACACAATCCGGAACTACATTATCGTAGGTAAACAAACATGACTATCACGTCACATTTGTCTACATTCGAGATGAGACTGAAAAACACATTACGAGATATTACAAAGTAAAATCAAAGAAATTGATAAAATAATATTTTGATAACACATATAGGCACCTGACTGATATTCACCGTAATATTGACATTGTGAGAGACAGAGTGGTGTTTTTGATGGCCTGTTGAAAGAACAGACAACAACAGATCAGTCAAAACCATTAAACCACAAACAAATTTTGAACAATCGGATCTTAAAAAATTTCTTCCTACCTTGACAAAGCTGCTATATACCCTATTATTTTGAGACAATATGTCATGGTACAACTTGTCAATCAATTTTGTGTCTCGCGGGATGTAAATTTCAAGTGATGTAAATTTCAAATGGAATTAGATTTACGCATGTATGCCACATCCAGTGAAAATTGTCCGTTTCACATGCTTTGTTTGTTGATAGGAAAAACTGAAAAATCATCTACATGCTTTTAATCAATTTACAAGGGATACAATAAGATTTCCTTAAAAGTACAATACATGGTTTAAGTACTACACAACTCCTTGCTAACCTTAAAACGATAATTTTCTAAACTTTGAGAGATATTTGCACCACACCAGGCGTAAAGAATAAGTATATTTCTCACTGCTTTGCTGTCTACATTTGAATGATACTGAGTATGAAGCTCGGCACATTATGTAAGAGTGAATCTCAACCTAACAGTAACAATGTCGACATTCCAGAAAAAATCTCTCGGTAAATCCCTGTCTACTCACATATCACAGATTCGAAACCCACATGCTTGGCCATTGAAAATTATCCTCAGCTACAGTACCCCCCTTCCCGTTTCAGATTCACAAATTTCACTTCCGACATTGAGCCAGCAATCTTTTACTCCAAACTTCTTTGCAAATTGAAATGGGGCCACACAGGTGCACCTGATTTTCGACTGAAATAAAAGTCCACAAATAACAACACATTTATCGTTGATATTCAATTTTTATACATATTATTTATATCCAATATTCTTAAAAAAATCATTATGTTAATGAAAAATCGAGAAAATACCATCAAAATACCTGATAACACTATAATTTTTCAAACCAAAACTCCCCGTTGTTACCCCCACATTAAAAATAATGTGTCGTTCTCGGTCTTAAATTCAGCTGTTGCGTCTATTGGACTCCCCCGATGTGCATGTGTTATAGATGGGAATTGTTTTCTTAAAATAAATGAATAATTTTTTTTATAAAGGCAACAACTTTGCAAGCAAACGGAATAACGCGCGTTATTCCGTTTGCTTGCAAAGTTGTTGCCTTCATACTGACAATGAATACCATTTTAAAACAGTTCAATTGTTAAATATATCCAAATCCAGCTAAGGAAAGCTTTGCATGATGGAATTAACCTTAGTTTTAAATAAATTTTAAAAACCAAGACGGCTGAAAATTTGGAAACAAGGTACAAGTTTCTCTTTACCTTCCTTATTTAAGTATTTGTATAATTTTTTGGTTTCATTTACTGTAATCAAGGATTGGTTTTCAGTTAGGAGTTGTAATATTTCATTTAAAAGAATTATAAAATAGGTTTAAAATCTAAATTTTATTTTAATTGTTTATTAATAAAAATATACGTACATGTGCAATAAATCATGATTTCGAATTTAAACTTTTTAATTTGAAATCAGTTGGAAAAGGTACTATGAGACCAAATGTATTTATAAAAAAATAAATGAGATCAAATAAATTCTTCTGGTATTTTCATGGCACTTTTGATCTAATTGTAAATAGTATTGTTACCAAGGAATAAATTTCCTTAGAGTACTTAAAGTACTGAGAGCCGGGCTCAATTGATGTGCATTAATTTAATGAAGATTAACCATGAAATTGTCGCATCAAATGAAATATATAGGTCAAAGAGGTGCTATATAAGGATTATATTGCAAGTGGTGAACAAGAATCGGTCATTTTGCGTTGATATCTTTAGTGGCCAACTTAGAGTTTATACACACACTTTGTTCTTGTTTTTGTTGTAATATTTAATATTTTAACGTTGCAGCAGCGATTTCTTCAGCTCCAGCTATCCGTGACAATGAATTAAAAAATTAATGGAAAGAAAAAAGAAAGAAAAGAAAAAAGAAGAAAAGAAGAAAAAACAACTATTATTGTAATGGAAATTGTTAAAACAATCCTATTATTCAATTCAGAAGATTGTTATCTACTGAATATCTACATTGTGTTATTTTTAATTAATTTTTTAATTAATTAATTTTGCTTAGGTTTTATAAATGACCATGAACTTGAAATTAGTTCGGTATTTTTTCTTTTACTTGAGTCTAGTTGTAACTGAAAATCGCTGTGCGCATCCGCTGTTACCATACAATATATTTACAAACTGTCATTTGGATTTTACATGTCGAAAAACAAGCAAGTTTTGGATTTTTTGCGCATACAACTTCTGCGTAGACATCACATTTTACATGTAAATCTAAGTTTTCTCTCTACAAACTCAGGTAAGAGAAAAATACCAAAGAAGTTAATTGAATAAATGTCACGAACACAGTAATTCAAACTCTAAATCACTTTATAGTAAATCATTGCAAAAGTTAAAAAGTAGAGGGTTATGACCTTGCCTCCATTATGAAGAGCACTGCAAGAAACACTAATTCTAATTTTTCTTTTATCACTTTTCAAGAATTAAACAAACTATAAGTTAAAGACCATAGAGAAGTAAAAATAAATTCATCAGTAATTTTCTCTGAACAATACTTTGAATAAAGAAATGCTAAAAAGATATTTTTTAAATTTAAGTCACAAGAAAGGAAAGATTGGCTTCCGCGTTTGGGTTTTGTACATTAAACAATTAGTAATGAAAAGACAGTTTTTTTCGAAATAATTTTATGAGTGTTGTCTAAGTTATGAGATCTCTTAAAACAAGAATCCTAATTGGGCCTGTGTTTAAATTAGGTATTCAATTTGAATTTCAAAAAGCCACGCCTTACACATTTTAATACATCGACCAAGATATATATATATATATATATATATATATATATATATATATATATATATATATATATATATATATACATAGTCTGGTCTGTGTGTGTGTGTGTGTGTGTGTGAAAGAAACATAAAGCATGATAACACATAAAAGACTCACTGAATATAAAACTCGTCAGCCTTTGCCCGTAAAATGGGTAATTTCGTTCGTTTAATCTCTTTTTTTCAACGTTTGTAGGTTGATATGCTAGTGTTATCATTTTATTTTTCGGAAATGTTTTTAGGGTCTTTGAATTTTTTCCTACAAATGTTGAGGTTAAAAAATTTGGCATACAAATTGTATATGTAAAATTTTAAACTTGATGTAAACAAGCACTTAGTGAATGTGCTTAAAACAAACCAAAAATTTGTTTAAAATAAAAACCAAATTCAGTTATAATTAATTATAAAGTATGCTGAACAATACATTTTCATTGTGGGTAATTAATTAGGAAACACAAAAAATAATGTAAATTAAATACCAAGCATCATTTGTTTGATCCGATAAAGCAGTGTTTGTTCTAGTCGGTTACTATGGAATTAGAAATACACCGTTAGAAAAGTCAATCCAACTCCCCTAATCTCCCAAGTGTCGTGTCTTGTAGCATTTGTAGATTTAAAGTTAAATAGTTATGCATGCTCTGAAATTTTTAATACCCCGCAACAAGATAGTATAAAATATGGAAAACAATAAGTCGCACCAATACTGGATTTGCCAATTAAAATTCCGACCGAAATATGAATCGGTTTTCTATTAAGATTTTACAACTTGACCGGACAGTTCTCGGGGGTTTTCGTTACATAAAACATGACTTCTCTTGGCAAACAAAAAGCTAAAAATAAGATTTTCATCTTTCAAACCATTTTATTCTGCATAATGTTTTAAATGTATTAAGGCTTGTCTGGTAAACTTTTTAAATGAAATGACAACATAGAAATTATACTTGGTAAAAACAGTGCTTTTGTACGAAAAAACCCGAAAATTCAGAAAATTTTGTCCCCAGTCATTGTAATATCTAACTAGGAAAATGATTCACGATGACTCGGAACATTTAATTGGCAAATGGTCTATTCAATTGCTATTTAGGATCACATAAATACATACATAACCAGATGGGACGGATGAAATGTAATTTTTGTTACTTAAACAGAAATTATTATCATATAGGCAAGGTTTGTCTGTTAAGGGCAATTTTGAATAAACATATCAAAAGAAGAGAATATTGTAAACTTTTACCTAATAAGTTTAAGAGAGGGAAACCAAATTTAATTAAGGGAAATATCAATAATTGTATTTAACTCATACCTCTGAAATGTAATGCAGAAGATACAACTTAATAACATGTACACGACTAATAGAATGAACGTCTAATAAAAGAGAAGAAATAAAGAAGAAAAATATGAAAACTGATTATAAAGAATCTGACATTGGACGGGTATTGGATATTAACGACAAAAGAACAAGTTATACGTTTATCATGTCTTTCAATTATTGAATATTAACTTTGCTGGGTATGTCTGTGTATGAAAGTGCATTAAAGCATCTTGATTATAATAACAATATTTAATGAAAGGTAATTTTACTTTCATTTGCAAATCCATCTGTAAAATGTAAACGTGCTTAATAGGCGTTTTCTTCAGATAATTTCATTAACTTCGTTCATTTCTGAACCTATTGTGTAAACAATAGATGTCTGATGTTAGCAGACCTATAGAAAATTAACACACCATAGTTCCTTTACAGTAATACCAATTGACACAAACATTAATATGTCATGGCTGTCATACAGGTAATTTGCATGACAATGACATTTTGATAATACATCTTGATAAAGATGTTTTTAACATGTCTCTTCCACATCGATTTCATTCGTCCTGAACCTTGTACTTCAATCTTCTGCATCTTTCAAATTATTCAGGTAAGGTTAATGAATATGTAACAGTATGCAAACAATCATTGAATTAATAAAAAGACCTTACCTTAAATCCTAACGCAAATTAAAAACTATTGACTGCAAATTCAAAATGTTTTTTTAGTATTCATGTATTGCTCATGCCAAAAAGTGTCGTAATTTTTGTGTTCTATGATGCAAAACAAAAATATTTACTTTGAACATATATACAGTGTATTAAAATGCAGTTTTTTTGAAACAAAGAATACCACTGATTTATAAGCCAAATAAGCAAATAAATAAATTTCGATTGTAATTTTGTAAAGACATGTTGTAACTAACATGAAAAATTAAAATTTCTTCACACTTATTGATATCTTCTTAAGAACTACCACTTAAATTGGGTATAACATGCAAAAGCAAATCCTCCTTAAACCCTACTGATACATAAAAAGTAAAGTATAATATTTAAAAAACTTGATGGTAATTTGGAATGAAAACAAATATGGCAGCCTGACGATAATCGATGAACCAATATAAAGTATTCTAATTACGTTGCAAATAACATGTGCATGTTATCTGCGTAAAATTGTTCATCTAAGATGCTTTAAATACTTTTTTCAGTATAATAGAAACACCATACATTCTGAACGTCTAACGTACGTTTTAATGTATGGCAACATCAATTTTGAAAATGAAAGTACATTAAGATTTGTGGATGCCATAATGTGCGCTACAAAATATAAAAACACAATTACAGAATGAAATTTATTTACAGAATATTTCCGTATATGTTTTCTTCAATTTTTTAAATAACAAGCTCAAAGACTTCAATCTGTTAGTTTTTTTGTTTTTTTTTTTGCAATTATATCGCCAAAATTACATTTCGTCGTTATTCAAATTAAAAGTAGCGTTTAAAATATTACAGAAATAACAAGCTACAGATTTTTAAATTCGTTTCCAAGATAGCCTTTATCTGACGTTTACAACAAGATAAAAGTCAAGACTAACTTAAACTGAAGATAGTTAAACCATAAAACTAGGAGCCAGTGTTTATTTATAGCAGGCCTAAACAAGAATTGCAATATGTTCAGTTAATCGAATTAAAAAAGTTACTTTAAGGGCTAAGTTGCTGATTGCTCTTTTAATTAAAACAATGGTTGTTCTTTTTAAATTTTTCTTAAAAGGTATTGTAAAGTGCTGGTAACCCTCAATCATATACCATAGTTATTAAGTGTTAAAATGATAAAATGATCATTCGTTCAACATTATTAAGTGATTTATTGTTATCACTCTTCAAACAATGACAGATTCTTACTAAACTACAACATATTGTATTTTATAATTTGATGCTTTAATGTGATAATTACAAATGTCTGTAAGGTCATTTGAATTTTTATTGGACATATATCTGTAAAAGGAAAATCCGTTTCATTTTAAATCCAGTTTTAAAAGAAATTTATTATTTCTTTTATGAAAGTTGTACTTCTAGTCTTATCACATACTTGGATGTAAATGTATAATACATATTTGGATGTAAACTGAGACCATTAATGTAATTAGTGTTGTAGAAAATTAAAACACCATAGTTCTTTTACGATAGTACTCATGAAAGCAAAATAGCTTGTAACAATGTCTAAATAAAACCTGATGATACACAATCATTAGTTGTCTTTGAATGAAGAAAGTTCAGACTCTAGACAAATGTAGTGTAGTAATACACAGTCCATAAGCAATCTGATAAAGGGTTCAAAAATCTGATGCAAAAAAGTGTAGTTTCTAGCCAAGGATACAAATCAATTCTTGCACGAATTTTTATTACTTATTTAATATTTTTCAAATTTGACAGACATATTATTGGTAATTCAGTTGGAACTAATATCGCATCATTAATCGCTGATAGTTTTTTTTCATGAAATAATCAGTGACAATTCAGAGGGAAAAACTGGTTGATATTTAAGAATGTTTAAAAAGATCTCTCGATATCTTGATGACATGTTTTATTTTAATATCCAATTTCAAGAATTTGAAAAAATAAGTCCTTGATATTTAACAGAACCCTATGGCTGAATATGAATATCCGTTGCAGATATTTCACTTCGTAATCTAAAGCAAACACAAATACAATTAATATGATAAAAGTGAAATTAACGGTAAAAGAGATGCTAAATAACAAATATTTTGGATATAATATCACTATTTTCTTGGGTTAATGAAAACAAAATTTTACCGTCAATGCAAACGTTATTACCAAGGCTATAAATAATTTTTGTTACAAAACTTGGAATTTTCAAAAAAGCAAACCATGCCAGGATAGGCATCTACATTTCTTCCACTACAGTTATTGAATGGTAATATATCATGCATTTAACAAGTCGTTTTTTCATATACACAAAAATTTTGTAGATTGATGGATTAGAGCAAAATAGAATTAAAACTTGCTAAAGTACAACATACTTTTTATTTGTCTTTTACAATTTGTGCAATTTTCAAATTCTTTAAATAGTACAAATATAGCTGTATATCAATTTAGAATGCATATTTCGGATACTTATGTGAAACATTAGAAATATCTAAAGCAATAATGATAAAATTAAAAAGAAAATTTTAACAATTTTAAACAAATAACGTGTTATTTTTCAAAAACAAGTTTTTTAATCCAAAATTTTAAAAATCAAATCAAGATAAATAATTGTATGGATTCGTAATTTTATACTTTATACCAAACATCAAACAAAATCTGTATGGTTCTTAATACAGATTTTGACTCCATATTATATATACTATAATTTAATGATTATAATCGTAGGACCAAAATATATAAATAAAAAAGAAGAAAAAAAAATTATGTAATTATATATATATATAAATATATATATATATATATATATATATATATATATATATATATATATATATATATATAATGTTTAGTTTAAACAGTATTCATTTTAATTAGTCTTTATACAAACAAGTTTACATAAATAAGGGATTCCAGAACAAGAGTAAAACACTTATATATATATTGTAAAAACCAGTCTCTAAAATACCCTTGGATGTAGACCTTTATAAATAAACAAATACAAGTAAAGTGTTTGTTAAACAAGCTTGATCTGAATGTAAAAAATAAAGTGAGTGAGAGAGTTTCAGTTTAAGCCACATCAGCGTTATTGCAGCTATTCGCGGCTAGAGAATGTTAAAAATATATCAATATATAAAAATAAAATTCATGTAAAACTAAATAGAATAGATTCTTAAATAACTTTTAAAGAGATAAAAAAAACCCAGTAATATCATAGATGGGTTATAATAAAAGAATGGATGATAAATGATAAAAATTATATTATTGAACAAGGCCAATTCCCAAAGGAATTTTAAAATTTGATGTCCTTGGACATTACTAAAAATCATCTTGCTTTGTTGATGCTGAATAAAAAGTTTTCCTTGTAGAAGCAAAATCAACACAGTCCTGCAAAATGTGCTGGACAGATTGTTTGACAAGGGACACATTGGGGAGGTTGATCTCCCGTTAAAATAAAAGAATGAGTAAAATAACTATGGCTTATTCTACAGCATCAAAGGAAAACACCCTCACGACTACTATATTGAGACAAAGGTGCAAATCCTAGACAAGGCTGTACAGAATGTAACTTATTATGTTCCTGTCTATTCCAATGATCTGACCAAAGACCATTGATATAAGCATATATCAACGGCCTTAGATCTGTTTAAGGAATGAAGCTGAATCGGCTTTTGCGGTACCTTTAATACCAACTTGACTAGGTAACCAACATAATTTAATTATTTTATTAAAACCTGAAGCTGCATATGTTAATGAAGTATGCAGTTCCAGAATTTCACGAATTAGAAGGTGATCTAATTTTTCGCTCTTTATTGCCCGGAGTACAAATAAAGAGTCGGAACATATAATAAAGTTGTTATGAGGCGATTTTGAAATATAATGTAAAGCAATAATTATTGCTTTAGCCTCAACTGTAAATATAGAACTTTCATTGGGAATACTAATTGCTTTATCTCCAATAATGGCAGCAGAAGCTACCCAGTCATCATCTTTTGATCCATCAGTATGAATTAAAATCCAATGGCGAAGCTCTTCTCTAATAACAGCAGGAATCAACCGTTAATAGTTGTCTTTAGTGATACAAAATGCTGCTGGTAAACTTTTTCGCTTGTTTCCGACTTTTTATATTTTGAAAGTTCCAGATTGACATCATGTTTATTTAGAAGCCAAGGAGGATCATTGATTATTTTGTGTTTCTTAATAAAATTGAGGTTTGAACCACATTCCTCCAATTTTGGTTTTAAACGAATACCTAAAGGAGCTAAGAGTTGGTCTTTTTATTATAGAGTTCTTATTAATGAGGATAAAAAACACAATCAAATGTCGGATTTGATGGATTTGCAAATAATTTTGTAGCATACTGCAGGGACAGTTTACTGCGCCTTACAAACTATCAACTGGAGACATTTTGTAAGCTCCTTAACAAATACGTAGACCTTGGTGATGAATTGCATCACGGTCTTTTAAATATGATGTGCGATCCGATCCATATAAATGGATCCATAATTAAGTTTTGATCTAATAAGCGATCTGTATAAATAAAGTAATGTAGGTTGATCACAACCCCAATTTGTATTGGGTAAAACTTTTAAAATATCTAATGCTTTAAGGCTTTTAGCCTTCAGGCATTTTGTATGCGGGATAAAAGTTAATTTGGAATCAAATAGGATTCCTAAAACTTAGCTTCTTTTACAACTTTGATAACGCTGTCATTGATGTACAGTTCCGGGTCATTATGCATTTTGGGCTTGTTGCAAAAGTAAATGCAACAAGTTTTTGTTTTAGAAAACTTGAAACCGTTTTCCAATGACTATTTTTGTATTTTATTGAGGCAGAGCTGTAGTTGCCTTTCAATAGCATGCATATGCGTCCCTCTACAGGAGATGCCAAAGTCATCAACGAAGAGAGACCCATCTATATCATTATTTAAAACTTTAGCTCAGCTGTTGATTTTTATTCTAAAAAGTGTTACTGATAAAATACTACCTTGAGGGACCCCCATCTGTTGCTCGAAGGCATCGGAGAAGGTGGATCCTAAACGAACTTTAGACCAACTGCCGTATCATGTGCTTTGGAAAGTGCATTTTGAAGTTCTTCATATGAAAATATATCAATATATTCTTCGAAATTGTGCGATTTAACGGACAATTTATTTTGTTCTTGGATCTTTTGATATTTTTGAAATTCTAAAGTGTAATTAGCTGACGACGAATTTTTTGAAATCGTCTCAGCGATTTTGTTAGAAATGTCTTTTTCAGTTGTTAATATTATATCATTTATTTTCAGGTGTTTAACATTATCGGTAGAACCTTTACCTTTAATTTTACGCACCATATTCGAAACTTTATTTAATGTAGTGCGAGAATTGATCTTGGAGATATATTTTCTCCAAGAATCTCTTTTGCACTTTTTAGCAGTTCTTCGAGCGTTTGCACGAAACCTACGGAGCAATTGTAAATTATTTTGTATTGGAGACCTATTGAATTGTCTCTCAGCTTGTTTCCTATTCTTCCTAGCTTGTGTGTATTTCTCGTTATACCATGGTTTATGGATTGAGGATTTGCAGAGTTTTAGGAATGCACGTATTAGCAATATCTTAAAGAACGTCAGTAAAACTCTAAATTTTATCAGTTTCGTTTGCAAATCTCTCAACAAAAATCTTTTCTGCACAGAGACTGCGAAATTGATTCTAATCAGCTTTAGTAAAATTCCATCTAGAGATAGTTGCATCATTTACCCCAGATGTATATTCCATTATAACTAAGAAATGATTGCTTCCAAATCAATCATCATGAACTTTCTTAGAGAAATCATTTAAAATACCTGGACCAAGAATTGACAGAACTATTGATGAGGAAGTACCTGTCGCATCTGATAAAAATGTTTTGGATCCATCATTTAATATACAAAGATCGTTATTTGAAAGTAATGTTTCCACCACTTTTCCTTTATTATTAAGTCGAGGACTTCCCCAAAGAGGATTGTGACCATTAAAATCATCAACTAGAAGAAATGGTTTAAGTAACTGCTCGACTTAGTTTTGCATATCGGCAAGCTGTAATAAAGAAGATGGAGGAATATAAATTGAGCGTACAGTTATGGTAATTTAAAGCGTTAGACGAACTGCAACCGCTTGGAGATTTGTTGCCAGAGTAATAGGACTATGAATAGCGCCATGACGTACAAAAATTGCAGCACCTCCAGAAGCTCTTTCGTTATTTGGTGAAAAAGAATGATATTGTTTAGAATATCGAAATTTTTATATCAATATCCAACTATTTTACATATGTTACATCAAGATAAAATCCTACAGGGTTGAAATCTTTAGCTTATAGTGCAACTTCATCTAAATTATTTCTAAAAGCTCTGCAATTCCACTGTATCATTTTTGTGTTACACATTATTAGAAGGGCGAACAGGGGATATATGTGACTGAGTAATTTTCATGTCGCAGTCTTCTGAAAGACTACAGTGACGATGGCATCCTGAACTACGTCATCGAGTATAACGTCCCCTACGTTTTTTAGAAAATCATCTTCATTAGAACGTATCGATGAAGATTTCTCATCAGATGAACTTACGCCCTCCTCTATTGCCTTAAATCTATTTAGGGTTCCCGATATTGGGTTTTTCTGATGAAAAGCCTCAGGACTCTTATCAGGTATATAAAATGTTTGATCATTTTTCTCTGACTTTAATTTTGTATGTGGTGTTATATGTTTAACTTTCCAAGATTTTGCTTCTTTAGTTATTGACTTTGATGCAGCATGTCTTGCGACGAATGCTTTGCATCAGAAGAAGCAGGAGTAGACTTAAGCTCCCTTGAATTTTGTATTGTTTTATTTGGGTCACATTCTTGTTCATTTGATTTAGTTTGCAAATTATGTTTATCATGAGGATAACATTTTGAGGACGAATAATTGCTCTTGTCTTTAACAATATTGGATACAGATTGTTTATCAACAGTAGTTGTTGAAGCATCCGATGTCTTTGTTTTTTTGCTTATAACTTTTGTCAGCATTAAATTCACATTCTGTTTGACAAGCAACAGAGATTTATTTTTTAGTCGAAGACCCAAAGGCTACTGCAGCATATGAAGCGGATGGTTGATTTTCAGCCTGTAAATAGAGTTTTCTGGCTTCAGCGAATGAAATACTTTTATTAACTTTTAATTTATTGATTTCATAATTTCATATGCCATTTGGGAAATCCCTAGAATAAGCCATGTGATTTCCTTTACAAATGGCGCAATTTAATAGGTTTTGAACAATCATTACTTGAATGACCTTTTGCGCCAAAGCGGCAACAAATTTCAGCAGATTTACAGGACCTCGATCCGTGACCGAATTTTTGACACTTATAACATCGCAGTGGTTTTGGTATATATGTATCATCTGCGATGTTAAAATATCCAGCTTTAATCCCTTTCGGAGGGTTTGACATTGAAAAAGTAAAAAGATAGGTATTTCATGGAATAAAACTTTCATCTTTTATGAATGAGAATCGTCGAACGTGTATTACACCCTGAGGAGCAAGTTCAGAAGTAATTTCTGATTCACTCATCTCAGCCATTGAACGATCACGATCTCGTATGATACCTTTGCTGGAATTCAAGGTTGAATGTGCAGTCACTTTTACGGGTATATATGCAGAATGTTTTGCCACTAATAAATTATTCGACTGTTGTCGTGTTTTGCATTCGATCAGAAGAAAGTCAGAACGTAATTACTTATTGTTAGCTACATCTCCTGCTATACCTTTAACGGCTTTACTGGCAGCGAAAGGGTTTACTTTTAATGGTTGTTCAGTAGTAGATTGTACCACTACAAATCTAGACCAAGCAACAAAGACATCAGATTCTTCATCGCTATCCGATCTTATCTTTTAGATGAACTATTTTAAAGATTTGTGTTAGTACCCATATTGAGGAAGTGAATATTTCATCTTCCTTGCTCCTCACCCACTAATCCGGAGTACTAACCAGGGACAATGCCTTATGTTCCGGGGTAACTAACTCGGAACAGCACCAAAGGCTACAGAGAAGATATACACCGTAGTAAAATTGTGATTAACAAGTATAAACTCACGATCGACAGTGATAAGTTAATTTCCAGAAATATTTAGCTAGTAAATAGTTCATGAATGCCAAGTTAAGAGATATAATCGAACATCACAAAGAAACCAGATTTGACCCATAAGGCACCGCCTTCTACTTGCAAAAGCAGCAGATCAAGAATATATAGAAAGAATGATGAAAAATGTAAGGCGATTGGTCGTACACGGGCCGATGACAATCGTCCTTATAGGTGAAGTAAGGGTCAAAGTGTTGTGTTGGTCCAAATAAGCCGCAACTTACATGATCCTCAATCACCAGAACTCCGTCCTCCACCATTAAGAATCGCATTCCATGGCAAACGGAATGCCCAATTTTAGCTGCCTTTTACGACAAGCATGAGATACTGGTGACCTATTCTAACCCGGGTTCCCCACGGGGGTATCAAATAAAGGTTCAAATACAAATTAATTTAGACTTCTAAAACAAAACATCTTTCACGTAATTCAACATCATCTCTTAAAATATAAGACATATAACAATGTGAAATTAAACACAACTGTGACGTCATTTAATATCGATTGACCATTTGTGTGAAGAAACAACAACAAACCACATTAATAAGAATTAGAATGACAATATTGTGGAAATTTGTGATGTTTTGATAAATTCCTATTCATCTCATCATAATTTGTACATTGAAGTAGTTTTTTTACATTCTGCTTACGCATACAACTGATTCGTCTTGCCTGCAGTTGTGGTGTATCTGTTTATTGTAACACTGTGTTGAGAAACTTTAGGTTCATCTCATGTTTACTTAGTGACAAGTCGATATTAATTGCCTTTATACCTTACATGTTTTTGATTACATTGGGTAGTTAAAATAGCTCATCAAATTGCAACTCTTCAAATAAAATACAATCTTTACAACTTATTTGTGTTTGGCTAAACTTGGTAATAAGTACAATCGTTATTCATTATGTGTTCTTAGTGTCACTGCGTATTATATATAGTGAACCAATTTTAACTTAATTACATAAATTCTATACATTATCTATAGTATTTTAACACGGATTTTTTAAAAGTTAGGTTTTACAAAAATGAATTAGAGGACAAAAACTCTTAATTCAGAACATTTTCAAGTTTTTTGAAACAAAAAGGCGAAGTGTATTGAATGACCTGAAAGTATTACACATTAATGAAGTGAAAAAAAATCTTTTACTATCACGTATCTAAAGTCAAAATGTGTATTAGAGCAATCAGCATTCTAATACAATTTTAGTTTCAACAAAATTGCCTCTCTGATTAATGTTGACTTAAAGTAACATTTAGTTAAATCGTTGGTGATTAAACTAACAAAATGTATCTTATTTGGATGCTTATAGGAATCTACAAACAAATTGTATAGGTTCGTTGCGTACGAGTATCGTATTGCCAATCTCCAACGTTTGAAACAAAACCAGGACTGATTAAAGGCTACCTCAGACAATTTTTATTTTCACCTAAAATAGGTCACATGTGTACATTTTGTCAATATTAAAGGCATACACCAGCAGTAACAGTTTTAAAAATTAGAAACATACATAAAAATATGTAAGTTAAATTTTTCTAAAATCAAAGAATCATATATACTTTGAAAGAAATAATAATTAACTTGTAAAGTATCTAAATACCAAGATATCAATTCACGAAAAATTTTTTTTGCTTGTTTCATTTTAATATTTTTCTATTCATATCATCTGAATTGAAGAGTTTTTGAATTATTTTTTATTTTGACATCACGAAGCATTTTCATACTTTGATATATGTAGATGTGTAATATAGAAATGTGTGGATACAGTAATTGAATAATGTGTTAAAGAAATAAAATACTCTTTAAGAAAGCTGGTTAAGATATATTATTTTAATGATTTTGATTGAAACACAGATAGTATTCGGGCTATGTATAAAAACTAGTTAAATTGATTTTCTTAAACAGTGTTTCTTTACAAAAATAGATAAAATTATGAAGCAGATACAAGAAATTGCACTAAATTGCATTTTCAATTTAGCACAAATTAGGTGTAAAAATAAACAAAGTGTCATTTCCTAGCCTGACTTGAATGCTGCTTGGTTACATTCGAACAACTTTAATCAAAGTATTATTTAAAAGTCCAAACACTTTTTAAAAAGATTTTGATCAGACTTTAATCAATTTTTTTGCCTTTAGATCCACCTTTTACTTTCTTTCATTTGTGCATCATTTTCTCCGGAGCCCTGCCTTTGACGTCACAAAAGTATACTCGCCAATCATTGATGAAACAATTCAGGGTAACAGACTAGGGCTAATGTAAGGAAATGTTTATTTATTGTTTTATCTTGAATTATTTCATGCAACCAGATAAATACAAATCGTTAATTAACTATTCTTCTACCAAGCAAGCCCTTACAAACGTCAGTTTGATTCCAATAACAATAAAGAAATTACCCAGTCTTTAAAGGAAATGTTTAACAGTGATATATGACAAAGAAAATACTAAATACGATCATACCACAAAGGAAGTGTATGTATGTATGTTTGTTTGTTTTTGTTTTTTTTGTCTTATTCTTAGAAATCATATTAAAAACAAAAATGACTTACTTAAAGTCATGTTGATCTGAATGTTATTGACCGGGAAATTGCTAGGTTTGATTTTGTCTTTAATATCCTTTACTAACAATTCTTGATACAGAAACTTTGTGCACTAACAGTAAATCTCGGTCGCTACTATATTGATATTGACAAATTAAGTTGTTATGAAACTCTTTGATTAAATATACATCATATTACTACGAGTATAAAAGATGGTATATATACGGTTTGTCACAGGCTATGTAAAGTATTTTTGTTTATTGTAATATCATTTTAAAGGTTTCAAAAAACTCAAACCATTCATATCATTGTAAGAGTCTACTATTAAACCCTTAACAAACAGAAATATTAAATGGATTGACTATCTCTTAAGAGACTTGGCAATAGATTATGGTAAAGAAAGTTTGAAGCTTCGTTTTTATGGGCATCAGACAAATTGTGAGATTCGAGAATTAAAAAAAAACTCATTTTCATTGTCAGCAACCTATAAAATAGAGTTGTTGTCGTTTAATCTATTTGAGGTGTCGCATGGTAGATAAAAGGTCAATGATCTCAAGAAATGGGAAAACATAATACAGGATTTTATGAAAAAAAACTACCATTGTTGGCGAAAGTAGTATAGTTTATTAATTTTCAAATGTTATCCTGGATAGCAAAGGGTTGACAGGTCCTGATTGTTCAAAGCTCACATACACCAAAGTGATTTCTAAATCATAAAATCTATATGAGATTAACAATTTTGCTTTCTCAAAACCTGAGTTTTTTTTCCTTTTCTTTAAAGCACTTTCTAACGAACATACATTTTAATAAATTTTATAACGTATGAAAGTAACTTTTAATTTTAAGTTATTGCTTATCAACAGACCTAATAAGATAATAAAAAATTAATTTTTTCACAGTTTTTGTTATTTTGTGTAAATTTTAAAGTACTGATATTTATAACAAATTATGCCATACAAGACTTAGGTTGTAAGTTTATGACCTCTTCAGTAATACGTCTTACTTTTGAATTTTTAGTAAATAATGCATTCAAAAGAGAACATGTGCTATATTTCTTTTACATTAGCCAAATACACCTTTTACATGTGATATTTTTTTCTATACTGTATAGGAGATTTTTCTTTCTTTCTTTTGTTTTGTTTTGTTTGTTTGTTTGTTTTTTTGTTTATATAATCCACTATCAGGTTGAATGCCGTTATGCAACAAAATTCATTAAACAAAACATATCAATGTCTTAAATTCAGTCCAAACAACATTAGGAAATCGATTATTTGTTATTCAACAATACATGTTTCAAGATCATACAACAAAATAGTGTGAACCAGTAAAGAAATGAGAATGAAAGCAAAGGCATAGTACTTTTGTCTTCCAGAATAGTAAGAATTAAATATTCTACCCTAATTTTGAACCTGTATAATTAATTCTAATTTTTTACAGATCTTTCGGACCGTTTTCTCAATACAGCATGAATTAGTTAAGTTTATTCATTTCATCACTATGATATATCAAATAAATGTTACTTAATCTGGTTACACAATCCTGAAAGAAGAGTTTATGCTTTTTTATTGTTTAGATCCTAATTGTTCCATACCTACAAGAGATTTGAGTCCGCCTTAGAGTAAAAAAATTTTAAAAAATTAAACACAAGTTTTTCCTTTTCTTTTCATGATATACAACATGCAAATTTGATGATTTTACAAATGTAGGTAACTGATAATCAAAACACAAGTATTTACACATTGCAATTTTTATAAAACAACAAAATTGTTTTAACTTAATAATTGCAAACAGCCACTTCGAACAGGTCAGAAATAAATCTGCAGAAAATAAAAGTAATATAATTACAAGTGAAATGCTGCATGACATTAATTAAAATGATAATAGTAGCAAAAAAATATTGAGCTTATTAGACGAAACATATCAACGCACAAACAAAATGGATTTTCTTTATTTTATCACAAATCAATATAATGTAGTTAGCAGTGAAGATCTTAAATCATACTTTTTAATTACCATCCAGCAAAAACTCACTACAATGCCGTTTGAGATATTCACCACCTCTCTTTAAGTTTATCGGCGAATTCCATTTTTTTAATATATATTTGTGCTCTCTACATTATTTGGTCTTACTTTATTATCACTCTCTTCATAACCCCAAGAATCTGACTTATAATAGATCTAATGAAAAAGAAAGAACAAACCCTTTTAAAAATTTTTGTCTCAGTCGGAGAAATGAAAAAGTCAATTTGAGAGATTAGACATGAAAAACGAGAGCAAAATCTAGTTAGAAATCAAAAATTAGTCGAATCTACTTAAATACCTTCAGCTTTTCAATTTCTCTTAGAAGAGACAAAACCCTCCCACATTCTACATGTGGCTCACGACACTTAATGGAAATCTAAAATAAATTAGTTTTTCAAGAAAATTGAAATTTGGACCGCTTCATTAAAAAATTGTACGAGCAGTAAATATTTTAGACGGCTGAGTATAGCAGGTTAGTGGCATTAAAAACGTCGCGCACTTAAAGATATATAATAAATTAAAATACCATCAGCATTTTCATTAAATTTGATTTTCCACTATATGCAAGAGACTTGTTGTGATAAGAATCAAGATAAGCATTAACAAGAAGTAATAAAGTCAAAATTAGTGAAGAAAATAGATGACCATAAAGGACAATCCTTAGACAACCTTTCCCAGTGATCATGATAGGAAGTTATTAAACATCTTTATTAGTACAGGAAATACAATTAAGAAAGCTGTTGTAAATGTACTACAAGATAAATTGCAAAATGAAATATATCGGAGTGGGTCAACCACATATAATGCATTACACTTTACAATTTTACATGAACATATAAAAAGTATATCATCATGTGATTATTTGAAGGTGAATTTCACAATATTTAACAAAAAAGGGAACAAGTTACAAGACCAAGATGTCTTAACCAGGCATTGAATAACAATTTATGCAGGTTTTTGCTATTGTAAAAATAAAGATTGTAGTATTTTATACATGCAGTAAAGAAGTTTTATTAACTTAACATATTGATAGGAAAAATAGAATATTTAATTGGTAACAGATTAAAAAGCGAATGTAATGTCAAAGAAGTACATTGAAAATAGTGACGTATAGATACATTACAAAGACGCTTATACATTAAATAGAATGTTGAAATCTGGGGGGATATGTAGTTGACAACAACCAGCAGAACCATGGCAAAAACAAAATATGTCAATGAAAACTACAAACATGCATGTACTTAAGGACTACTGAATTAATACATTCTAAACTTTGTACGAGGAGTACAGAAATAATTATAATAATAATTATTATTATTATAAAATTTTCAAAATATCGGTGATTCGCGAAAGTAGTGTACCTAACTTAACATCTTCCTTCAACTTAAGATAGACCCAGTCAGTATGTGAGGCCACATTACTTGTGTCTCATGACAATTGGTCTTACTTTCAATAACTTTTTTCCTAAAAGAAGAATGAAAAAAGCTGCAAGATTTTCTGTTCGGTATAATGATAGCTCATTTTACTTTTAGAAAAATTTACAAATTGAATTGTGATAACGATATAACATTATTGCAATAAAACAAACATACCAGTCCTTGTCCATATCACAATCACAAAAACAAAGTAAAAACTTTGCAAACTGGCATAATATGTTATACACGTGAACTTCCATCAAGGAAGTGAGGCCGGGTGCTCCGGGGGTAACCACCTCCTGTCTAGCTAGCTACACCCGTCAGGTGCAAGTCAAATTTGAGAATGAAAGAAACCAAGAGCTATGGTAAGTCAAATATATCCAGTATACGTTTGGACAAGTCGTAAGTATATTTTTAGCAAAAAACTAACTAAATTAGGTTTTGAAGTAAGCAGATTTCAATTTTTTTTTCAAAAAAGTCCAAAATGAAAGGTAGATGGAATTTTCTAGAAATGTTTATCTTAACTAAAATACTGTTTTATAGTTTAAGTGAGAGAGAGAGAGAGAGAGAGAGAGAGAGAGAGAGAGAGAGAGAGAGAGAGAGAGGGGGGGGGTCCAGAAGAAAATTAGAACACAGATAAAGATTGCAGCTTATATTTTAAAACAAGTTCCTGCAAAGAATATTATTATCATGTTTTCTGGTAATATTCTACATTTGTTGTGGCTGAGTTATTTCTTATGTACAAACTGGTGTTTTTCTAATCCGCATTTTTGTGATGATGGTGTTTGGAAATGGCCAGATAATACATTATAACTAGTTGTCTTATTGACCAGAAACAAGTACAAACTAATTCCTCTACTCACAGGCCCTGTCCTGCATTCCTTATGTGGTTATCACTTTTAGCTTCCATGTTCCATTTCAGACATATAATACATGTATATGTTGTATTAAGAAAAAATGATAAAGTTACAATTTATGAAAAAGTAATTTAAAAATACAATTTAAAACTTGAAAATTAATCCTAAAGGTAAATATTAATACTTGATCCTTTATGGCATAATAATAGCTTGTAGATTGGTTGTTGGCATCTCCCAAGACAACTTTTTTCAGCAGAAATTATGGTGGTTTCCTTAATTAAATTTTTTTTAATAAAGTACGCAAATGTTGAAATTTTTTCTTTACTCACAAAATCTTTTAACAGAAATGAATACCTTAAAGCATTATAATCTGTTCACCTAAGAATTGCCACTTATACTGGGTCTCAGTGGCATTGTGGTCTCAGGTGCTCTCTTACTCATCAATGCCTCAGACTTACTGACTAGATTCCTATCAAGCACCTTTCCGCCGTGATTTAGGTTTCCTACACCATTGATTAAAAAGTTAAGAAGTGTAAACACCATATCAAAATTTATGAATATTGTCCTCGAACTATGTTTAAAAATTAAAAAAAAACATCGCTTTACGTTAGTTTTACTTTGAATACTTTTATTTATGATTAATGGTGATTATCCTAGTTAAAAATTATATTGAACTTGGTTTAATTCAAGCATCGTAAAGTTTAAAGTTGTTGTTTTTCTATTTATTTGTTTTTGTTAAAAAAGAAAAGAAAAGAATGAAACAGATTTTACTTAACCGATAGGTCTTTTTAAAAGATAATGACGATGTCTAGAAAGAGATTTTTTACTTCATGCAATTAGAAACTAGTATACTGCTAATTAAGTAGGTTTTTTGTCTGATGGATTTATTTCATTTTTACATGTTGCCAAGTAAACGTATTTCAGTTCAATGGACAGTTTAATACAGTAAGTACAAATAAAAGTAAATAAAACAACGTGAGGTAGAAATATGAGAAAATACAACGTTGTGCAAATATAAGAATAAACAGATAAACAAAGTAATACAAATATGAAAAAATAGAAGGTAGTGCAAATATGAAAAAAAAATACAAGTAGTGCAAATATGACAAAGTACAAAGTAATTTAAATATAAAAAAAATACGAACTAGTTCAAATATAAGAAATTTACAAAGTAGTGTCAATTTAAGAAAATAAAAAGAAGACACAAGTACAAATATCAGTGTAAATCCATACACAATAGCTACCCCTGAGCGGGTATCTGCTTGTGAAATCCATACACAATAGCTACCCCTGAGCGGGTATCTGCTTATGTTTTTTTTATCCATCAAACTTTTCGGCAGCCCCTAGTGTCATTGATGAGGACATTTAAAACTAAGGTTTGTTCCCTCATGCAAAACATTTCTTAGCTGAATTTGTATTCATATATTTTGGAACTTTAGATTCATTACCTGTCAACTGCTTGGCTTATGTTTTTTTTATCCATTAAACTTTTCGGCCCCTAGTGTCACTGATAATGAATGATTTTACGAAATGTGCACATATGGCACATCAATATTTAACAGGTATTTGTGTAACATATTTACGTCTGTCACTTAATAATTCCATGTCCGAATCTTTCAAAAGGAGTGAAGTACAAGTTACATGTAGTTGTGTGGCACCGATAACAATACGAGCTTATTCGGAGTTAAGTTTTCAAGAAAATTACTATAAAACAACGTTATATTATCCCTCCCCGTATTCCAAAATAGGTCTGGTAAATGTAAAAAAAAAAGAACTTTAGTAATGTATTTCCATCTAGGTTGAATTTTAAAAGACGTTGTAAAGAAAGTCGAGATCGAGCTTTACTTAATATAGAGTCTATTTGGGAAGACCAAAGGCCATCGGATGAAAGAGAACAAATATTAGAAAATACAAAATAATACAAATATGAGAAAAATACAAAGTAATACAAATACGAAGAAATACAAAAGTAGTTAAATCTGAAAAATAAAAGAAGTAAAAAGATTAAAAAATACAAAATTGTATAAATATTAAGAGAATACAAAGTAATAAAAATATGAGAAAAAATAAGTACAAATAGGAAAAAATAAAAAAAGTTCAAATATGAGATAATAAAATAAGTACTTATATAAGAAAATACAAAGAAAACAAATATGAGAAAATACAAAGTAGTAGTAAATATGAGAAAATAAAGTTAGTACTCATATGAGAAAACAAAGTAAGTACAAATATGTAAAAAAAAGTAGTTTAAATAATAAAAATAATAATAAAGTACAAATATGAGGAAATACAAAGTAGTTTAAATATGACATAATAAAATAAGTGCAAATGTAAGAAATTACAAAACTAGTATCAATATGCGAAAATAAAATAGGTACAAATATGAGGAAAATACAAAGCAGTAAAAATGAGAAAATACTGAGAAGTACGAATATGAGACAGAACAGACAGAACATGAAATAAAAAAAGTTTTAAAAAAATATTGGTTTGATTAGGGACATTTCTGGAGTCAGTCATTATGGGGTTTTCAAAATGACACGCTATCTTTCAAAAAACGTCTAGGCCATATCTAAGTAATAAATAAAATTTTTGGTGAATGACCAGAAAAATGGGCAAAAACATTTATTTTCCGCCATGTCTCCATGACATCTATAATATTTTCTTTCTTCTTTACTCTAACAAAACGGCTGGACATAGATAGTTATTGTGTTTCGTATTGCTTACTTGTAGAAAGGGCCTTAACATAAAAAATTCCGTGGTAAAAATAGAATCTCGAGGGTAAAAAAGAGAACTTTTTAGAGATAAATACTTTTTAACGACAGATATATTATCATGCTATACAAATTTTGTCTTAAGGTAATAATTTAGTTCATATCCAGCTGCATTATTGCCAGATTTTTCAATTTGCAGTTTTTTAAACAGGAAGAATTTTTTCGGAGAATGTGTCTGGATCCAGACAAAAGTTTTAAAGAATCCAATAAAAAGCGCCGAATCATCAGAAATAGAATTTCAAAAATATAGTATAACATTCTACATGGTAATTTGGTTTCAGTTCTAATTACATTGGATAACTATTGCGAACCTTGTAAAAGATCATTTTCACAAATAAATGTCTTTGAAAAAAGTCAACAATTTTGTTTAGTAATTTATAACCTACTTCCTGTTTCTTTAACTAAACGTACCAATTACATTAATTCTAACGGCAACCACGATCGATATTGACAAGCAATTACTCAATTTTTAGTGATTTTCTGTCTGTTGTCCAGCAACAGATTTTCCCGTCATGTTTTAACACGAAAGCAAACAGTAACCTTTACATGTATTTATGCTTGTGTTAAATGGTAATGACAAACACAAATTGACGTGATGGTATTCGTTATTATTTTCAACTGTTTGTCTTATATTTTTTCTCTATCAAACTTTTCGGCCCCTAGTGTCACTGATGAGGAATGATTTTCCGAAATGTGCACATATTGTACATCAAAATTAAACAAGTATTTTTGTTATATATTAATGTATTTTGATTAGTATTAATCCTTTCAGAACAGATGTAATACTTTACATTCCTGTTGATTTCTTACAAATATACATTAACTAAATTGCACTGTATGGACTTTTCTTTGAATAATTGTAACCAGAAAGCTTTCGAATTTCTGGATCGGAGTCTGTAAGTTGTATGCCTCAACATGTATATGAAATTAATACAAAGGCAAAAAGTGATGTATCATGATAACAGTTTAAGAATATGGCTTATTAAATAAAACATAAAGTAGGATGTTGCAAGGAAACCATACTCAAGAAAAAATTTTCGTGAAAATAAAAAATTAAAAGGCTTATTTAAAGGAAGTTTTAACAGGGAAAATTCTGACTTTCATGTACAATTCATAACGCGCGTTATGAAAACGTTTGCAAACGACTTTTTAGGTAATGACTCAATAAATTTGTAAAAAAAACACAAGTTATTCCTTTTAATTTTTTTCTTATCTAAACTAAAATATAAAACATTGTTTTGTTTCATTTGTAACGAAAATAGTCACTGACGTTTTAGCTCATTATTTTTACTGCCAAAATATGCCAAAGATGTGCTGACCACATGTTAGAATAATAGCAAAGATATGCGGAATTAATAACTTAACAGAGATATTGTGGCAGATTTCTTGGAAAGAGACTCTTAACTTCAACCCCTAGATTTCGGAAGTCAAATACAATTAGCAGATAATAAAGGCCAATGTGTAAAGAAAGCAGAAATATATTAGCATACAGATAAAGAATTACCAGGTGCGGTCCGAGCTTAATAAAGTCAAGGACTGCATGACTGCACAAAAGAGATGAGACACAGTTTTATCTATGCGCTAATTCAATGGAAAGTGCTAATTCGTGTTAAGACAAGCAAAAGCTATTGTTTTGAATTCCTCAGTAACTTTGGCTATTAAAATAGAAGCAATAGTGAGTAATGAAAATAAGAGAAGAGAATCAGTATGGAACATAAAAAAATGGAGAACACAGCGTCAATCTACTGAAGAATATTAGAAGAAGCTATAGTTGAGCTCGACATAAGAAGATGGACAGAAAAATTCGTCGGATAGACACCACATTTATTTCTATGTGGAATCACAATTAGATTTTTTTGTGAATATGTTAGATAGAACAGACCGAGTTCATTAGACATTGTTTAACTCTTGTCTTAGATATTGTTTTGTCTATTTTTAACGCTGGCGCGGACTAAAAGGACATCAAAAAAAGAAGAGTTTCCTTGCGCTTTTTGTAACAGAGTGTGCAGAAGAGAAGCAGAGCTGCGGGAGCATCTGATCAAGTGTGCCAAGGATGAGGAATATAAAAAGAGGAAGCAAGGGTGTCCATGTGATTACAGGACAGACAGATTGGTAGATCTACAAAGGGTCATATGTCCAAGAAAAAAAGCAGTAAGACGCTGATTGGACTCCAAACAAGACCTTGGAGGTTGAATTGGCATTATCTGAGTCGCATTCGGAAGAACAAGACCCAGAAGTTTAAAGAGCATAATCATTTTTGGCGGAAAAAAAGCAACCTCGCCCACCCCATCCCCCCTTGCTAATTCCAGTTAGGGACCCTACAGTGCGTATAATCACAGCAAGATCACAAGTGTATACTCCAAAAAGAAGAGCGGAATCCACATGCCTTGTGTGGCCCACGTCGCCAATTAGTATGAAGCAAGAATGAATGAGGAAAAAGACACAGGGAAAGGAAATTGTGCAAGAGGGGTAAAGAGATGATATACAAAGAACGGGAAGTAAATAGTAAAAATAGAAAAGGTATGGTGGGAAGATAAATGAATTTTTCAAGAAGTCCGTGCAATTAAGAAAGATTACTTCTTAAACATTGCAACTGAGTTTGTACAAAAACACGATCTGTATTTGTGATGCAGACAAGTACTGGGAGGCCTTTTGTAGTTTTGGTCGTAGAGATATGCGATAGATGTTACCATTTTTAAGTGTAATACGTGTTATTATTGTACCATATAAATATCTCTTAAGGTCTGTTTGTAAATTATTCCTTTAGGAACAAGAACATCTACACTACCGACCAAATTATGCGGGTTAGTCCAATTGTAGATGTTGCTTCCCTTGGCGTCGTAAAAACGACTGTCGAGGTATAAAAGGGCTGTCGATTCGGTTTCAAAGAAGTCCACGTTTGGTGAAGAAAGAAGTAGGAAATAAAAGTAAAGTGCAAGGCAGTTACAGAATACAAGACCTGAAGAGAGCACGTAAAAGCTATAGATATAATCAAGAGTACGGAATGCCAGTGGAATGCGTTTGATGTAAACAAGCCAACGCATTCGCAGCAAAGCAATTGCACTGAGTATATCATTATGAGTGGTGGTGTTTCTGTAGAGAATAAGACTATGCAATGGTAGCGACGCAAACACAAGACATAATATAAAGTTCATTAAATAGAGATTCTACGAAGTGATCGAAGCATTAACAGTCACAAATTCGCAGTTGCATTGTAAGAGTGTCAGTATGCATATATGTTACGCTACTGAGATTTTTGTATACATGTGAGATAGATTGTGAAGAAAAGTATTACTTTACACAAAGGTGAAGCCCAGACTGGCAGCCGTGCTACACATTTTTCTTGATTTTTTTATAATTGAAATAACATTTCCTCCGCGTTGAAACTGTCATCAACAAACAATTTTAGCCAATGAAATGGAACGAAAACAAAAGCCGCGGCCTTAACATTTAGCGTTGCTATGGTGCGAGTTTTAAGTTAATTTTGTATTGCAGTATGATATAACCGAATGAAGAAATTAAATCACTATCAGTCGAAAAGTATTGCATAGTATCTATAAATCAGACATCAGACAACCGGTTCCAAAATATTCTATCCCACTTCACATTTAACCCATGGCCTAAGATGTGTTTTACCTTATTAAGTTAATTTGTAAAGTCATGTACACAGGACATTAGTTGGTTTTTATGGTAAATGTTTTACAACCGAGTTCAGCCTTATTTCAATGAATATTTTTAAGTTCATTATTATTATTATTAGATAACCTACCGTCTTTTTATCGCTCATCAATATTGACGGGACGTATAATGTTGTAGCATTGTCCGGGCGGGCGGGTGGCCGACTGTCTCTTTACAATGTTCATGCATTTAAGACGAATAGTTTGTCCAAATTATCTCAAACCTCATCAACATTGCATGGGATTGCATCATTGCTTAAATCTAAGGTCTGTTTCCTGATTCATAGCATTCCTTAGCTGGATTTGGTTTCATATAATTTTGGATTTTTAGATTCATTATTTTTCGACTGTTTGGCTTGTGTTTTTATCTATTATACTTTTCGGCCCCTAGTGTCACTGATGAGGAATGATTTTCCGAAATGTGCACATATGGCACATCAAAATTTAGCAGGTATTTGTTATATATTTACATCTCGTGCAAGTTTAAATCTGACTGGAATTATTTTTGGAGGGGATATAGCCTATTTTTGGACTTTGCGTGTCTACAAATATGTATGGATTCAAATGAAATTTAGAATACATATATTAAATGCCTGTCAATGTAGATGGCACACATTATGTTATTGTGCTGTCTGTCTGTATAATGTTTTTCTGTCCGTTTTCTGTGGTAATACGTGACGGGAGTATTTTGCATCACCTTTTTGTTACAATCAAGAATTTTGCTAATGTTGATGTTATATCTGCATATATAGTCATTAGTAGTAAATTTTGTTTTGGTTAAAATTGTTGACACACACACACACACACACACACACACACACACACACACACACAGATATACATTCATTTTTACGTATCGTGACATGTGTACCTAGCTCGACAGGAAGCGCTTACCCTTACGGAGCATCCGGTCTCACTACCTTGATAGAATTTCACGTGTGTAATTGAATTGGACAGTTTTCAAAGTGTTTACTTTGTTTTCGGGGGATTGTGATTTGGACATGGACGTATGTTTGTGTTTTATTTTATTTATATGCTACGTAGTAGAAATTTATACTAAAAAGAACGGTTTTTGTTTTAACTACACGGATGAAAAATCACCAAGCTTAAAAGGGAAAAGTTATGTAGGTACACATCTTGTTTTCTGTAACAATCGTGAATTTTCTAATATGATAAAATACCTCCGAGGCT